>APFE031564186.1:113499-194703 GCA_000404065.3 Pinus taeda
ATGGATAATTTGATGTCTTCCGACCATTGGGCTATGAAGTCAGCTGATAAGGAAGCAAGGCTGGATAAACTCACTAAAGGGGATATTCCAAGGGAAAGATAGCAGAGTGTATGTCAAATATTTGAGATAGTGGGGTGAAAGGGTTTCACTTAGGGTGATAGAGCATTTAAGGGTTCTCAGACCCAGATAATGAATGAGGAAGGAAGGGATAATCGAAATCAAAGGGCTAATAAGAATCCTTTAACATGGATTATTTATTAAATCAATGTAAGCCAAAGAGAAATTAAGAATTCTTTAATTTAAATATAAGAAGAAAACATTCAAATGCTTAACTATTAAAATAGAGTGTGATTTAAAAAAGTTCTAAAATATTATTCTAGTTATAGCATTTAGATTGAAACACACATAAGATTATGAATAATTTTGAGAAAATGACAAAGACACATGAAAATACTTGTTTGATATTCACTCAACACATGAGTCCTTGGAATAGGCTGATCTTTATTAATCAATCTAGCTTGCTAGCTCATCAACTTGTACAATAACCTTTTGGTTCTTCTTGATCAAAAAATCTATAGAAAAGTCTAATCGAATCCACCCTACATACTTTGAATTGTGAAGTATTTATACAAAAGTTTATTATAAAATATCTCAAACTAATTTTAGATTTAATCTAGGAAATAAACATATCTTCTTACAAGAAGATAGAGACAACTATTGAACTGCTTCATGTTGTCCCTTTTATTTTGGTACTGTTGGCTTTTATGGTTTGATTTAGCCCTTTATGCTGCTTTGTTGTTTGAAATTTCACGCTAGAAACTTCATTTACTTTTGGCTTTCATCTAATACACTTTGACTCTATTGATCTGTCTTCATCCTTTTACCATGCTTTTTCACTTTTACCCTACTTTAACCTTTTTACTGTATATTTCTTACAGTAAACCAGTTAATTTCTCCCATGCTTCAGCATCAGGAAATTGGATTTTTAGCATCCTCCTATATATTTCCTCTGCCTTAGTGTATTTGCAAAAATTAGGCTTATTGATAAACAAGTGTTTTACGTCATGCTGGAGGTAAAACAAGTTTTCAAATGTCTGGTAGAGTACTTTACCTGTTGGAAATGCCTTGATTGATGATGTATTGACCTGTTATTTTGCTAGCTCTCTGATTTTGCTATTGTAATCATGTTGTGTCATGAGCATGTCATTTATCACTAAGGGACTGGGTAACCCTTTCTCTCTCAAAATTTGAAACTTAGCCATAAATATGTCAATGGCTACTTGCTTATTCTGACACTTCTCCTCCAAGTTTAGCATTAAGTTTCTCTTGATTAGGACCTTACTCACCTCCAAAATTGTCTCTATTCTATCCTCTATTTCCAATTCCTGAAGCTCATACTTATTTTTACTATTAAGGAACTGGATAATCCTGGTAGCATCTTCTGGCATTTCTCCTAATTCTTCTTGTACTCTTTGGATAGCCTCTATAGCCATCTTTATTAAATCTATTTGTTCAAAAATCACTTGAATAGATGGCCAAATATCATTGACAGAGTCAATGATATTGGCCCATAGTAGTTACTTATCTGGCCCAAGGGGTTCTTTTAATGTTAGGTCTTTCTCCATGGCTTTTAATCTCTCACTCATCCTAGCAGGTTTTTGCACTTCTCTTTGTGCATGATTTTGGCAAGCTTGTAATCAGTTTCCAAGCTTGTCAACTTTTCTTTGAGCTTATTCATCTTTGTTGCATGTATGGACATCTCTTCCATAGCTCTAACCAACTTTGCTTCTTCTTCACCTGATGTACCTATCGCTGATGTAGAATCTGTTGAAAGCTGTTGTGCTATGGCCATAGGAGATGTGGGAGCCAATGAGGTTGCCAATGTGGAAGGAACAATTGTTGAGACTACTGGGATGACATTCACTGATGTAGTTCCAAGATCACCTTGCTTCAATTGGATTAAACTATCCAATTCCTTCTCTGTCTCCCTTAATTGATCATTTAGTTTGAGGACTAAGTCCATCAACTCTTCATGCCTGGTTTAGTTTTCCAAGACTTCTTGTCTGTGGGGATTTTGCGGTTGAGGTATCTTCAATTGCTTTTTGAGTGCTGCAATGTCATCATTCTTTTTCTTGATCATTTGTTCAGAGCTTTGATGTCTTTTGTATCATGTCCCAATTCAATCACTAAGTCTTCCAAAGTCTTGATTCTGGTGTCTTTGGCCTATGAGGAGGCCTTCTCCACCTGATACTGGGCTGAAATGTTGTTCAAGAATTTTGAAACTGATGGGCAGCTATGGATTTTCTTGTAAGGGTGGAGTAAATCATTTCTCTAGCTTATTTGCGAAATTCAATTTGGTCAATGAGATGAATATCCTTTGCCAATACCTCAAAATAGATCTTCTTGAAATCTGTTGATGTCCTTTGTTGTTGTATAATTGGCTTTACGAAGGACATTTGCATCTTTCCTTCCTTGATGTCAAAAGCTGAAATTAACCTGGTTTGATTGGTAGGTGTAAGCTTGAGATACTGTGCATAAGACTGTGCCTTTAGTTTCTCATTTCTCATTTTGATTTCTTTGAACTTTTCCTTAATA
Organism: Pinus taeda; assembly: GCA_000404065.3. NCBI lineage: Eukaryota > Viridiplantae > Streptophyta > Pinopsida > Pinales > Pinaceae > Pinus > Pinus taeda. The sequence goes on from APFE031564186.1 coordinate 116,095, forward strand.
TCTCTATCTTTATCAGCAGGCCTACTAAATGAGGAGACTTCTACACTGAGCTGCCTTTCTAACATTTGAGTCTATGATGTAGATGACTCCTACGTTTCTCCAGATGGAGTTGTGCCCTTCCTCATATCAAAATCAGTATTGGTTACTTCTGTTGAGCCTTTTGTGTCTTCCTGTTCTAAAACAGGATTGAGCCTTGGGCTTTTACTCTAGCTAGCTTCATACTACACATTTGAAGTGTCCAGAACTAGAGGCTCCCTCCCTATTGCTCTTGGGATTCTTTTACTCATTTTGAGGAGCCTGCAAAACAGCAGGGGTACTCATGGTTCCTTCGTGCTCTGTTACCTACAAGAATGAGCTTTCATCAAGTTGTCTCTCTAGATCAAACAAGGTATTTTCAACATCTACCTTTGTAATATCCCTATCTATGAGAGTGCTTTCCAACCACTCAGATTGATTGGCATATCTCTATATCTCTATTATGGGGTGATGAATGTAAGGCACAAATTTTACCTTTTTTCTAAGTTTAGTCATAAACCCTTGAGGTCCATATCTCCACATGAAACTATTTTGGAACTTCATTTGTTGCAGAATTTGATCTGCTTCCTTCCCTACTTCTCTAGAATTGCAAATGAGAGGGCCTAATTGATTTTTGGCTTTGAACTGAGTTCTTTTCTTGGCTGACACAAAATTGACTTCATAAGGGTTCATTATCTGCCTATAGTACTCAAGAGTAAATAACCTCATGGGGAGGTATTTGGGGAGTTTGTATGGGGCAATCTGGCAACCATAGATTCTTATTTCAGTGTGGTTTTGGTAAAGGTACGAATCTCCCATCTTTCTTTTCTTGGACAATTGGAGGAATATTTTGATCTCTTGGCTTATTCTGGGTGGAGGACTTCTTGTCATGATAGTCATGACTCGATGGACAAAAGATTCAATGAAGTCTATATATGTGTATGGTGATGAATACTTGTGGAATAATGGTGTCAAAAATATGACAAACCTAGGCTGGCCTTTGGTATTCAGCTTCTAGAGGGTGAAGGGAAATTTGTCTGACTAATAGTAAAAAAACATGTAGTATAGTACATATGAGTATTTGAATACTCTCTCATTGTGGATTCTAGTAAATTGTTCATGCATTCTTTCAGCTATGAACTGGGCATAATTGTACAATGTAGCAGGAGGCTTTCCTGGGGTGAAAATAGACATGAAGGCTAGGACGAGCTCATCAACAAATTCATCTGTGGTACAACCCAAAATACATGATATCATCGTCACAGCATGCTTTCCCCTTTCAGAGAAAATGGCAGGAACATATCGAGGGGCATCTTTATGAATGTGTTGCTCTTCTACAATGAAAGTTTGGAATATTTGGGCCAGTCTTGAGGGAGTCAGTTTGGTGTACAGGTCTAACAAATCCCCAATGGAGAGTGGGGTCATGTTTGGACCTGGTTGGACTTGCAACATCTCATTAATTGATTCAACTGTAATTGTGAACAAAACCTTTTGGTTAGGGGACATTATAGCTCTCTTGTTGGGAATGTAATAAGCATGGCACATATGGACAATTTCAAGAAAAATATGTACTTGGGGAAACTGGTATTTGGGAAAATTGGAGTCCCAAAGGCCAATGTCAACATAATGGTTAAGATATTTGTCTTTACTCAAACAATGAAGTTTGAGCAGGACCTCATATGCACTTGTGTCTTTGATTTTAAAATCCCTGTCTGCCAGGGAGAGGTGGTTAAGGTCCAAATGGGGAGTTGTGATAGGTCTGACATCCATGGCGACAGGGGCAGCCATAATTCAGCTCTTGTGGACATGAATTTGGCACTACAAGTTTATTTAGAGGTTTTGAAGGAAAATAGAAGCTTTTAGAAGGGTTTGGGCACAAACTTTTAAATTTAAAGAAATTTCAATTAATTTTACTTAATTAAAACACTTTATAGACTAAACATTTTCAAATTGAAAGGGTTGTCTGGTAAATTCGTCTTCAAATCCCTGGAATAGGGTGAATTAGCTTCAAATTCAGTGTTCTCAGCAACTGCAAAAATTTGAATGGCTCTAGTACGGACTGAGAGTTTGACTGGGGTCTCTATAGCTTCTTCAAGAGTGAAATTCGAGTTCAATCAGAAAATTCATTGTTTGCAGGTGTCACAATGGTTTGTACAGGTTTACACTGAAAATGAACAAAAAAGGCGAAAAAGGGCTTCTCCGACTTTTTATTAAGCAATGGTCACTTTTTGGCAGGTAATTTATGAATGAATAGTGCGCAATTTTTCGGGCATGGATGGGAGGTGTTTTCCCAAGCCATCACACTGCTTTCATGGAGGAGGTGGTATTTAGGAGGGGTCACCTGATCTATGCTAGTGCTTGACATGTAGCATTTGAGAGATCACAGAAAACCACCTTATCATGCGGGTAAAGGTCGGCCATCGGGTGCACCCGATATGGCTGTGGGCCATTGGATGTGGGTGCTGATGATCGAATGGGAGTCGGGCGAGGGATGTGTGCAGATGATATGAGTAGAGATGTTGGGGGGGGTGGGCAGGGCTTTAATCCTTGGCAGTTTGGGATTAATTAGGATTAAATGATCGAGCATGGCTTAATGACAGTATTAGTTTAGATTTACCACGCAGTGGTGTATTAAGTGGGTTTTGTCAAGAATATGGGACAAATTATAGTTTATATGAAAACTAATGGTTGGGATATTTATATAGGGGATTTATTTAATATACGGGAAAAGGTATACAGGGAATTATATAATTAAGTTAAAAATTAATATGAAATGAATGTGCGGAGTCAACATACCACTAAGCATAATGTAATATTGATGCACTTTCTTCACATACACTTACACTTAGGATAAAGCACTTTGGTTGGTTTTTTGAGTGAAATAGGATTTAACATGGATGTTTTTTACTTTTCATAGTGAAATGCAGTTTATCCTTAGGAAAAGGGGTTTTATTAGGGAAATGAAGGGAAATGAATTTTATGACAGGAATTCTAACACTTGATATCCATAAGTCATTAAGGCGAGGGTTCAATCACACCAAAAGTTAGAGAAATGCTCTGAGCCTTTATGACTTGAATGATTTTAAGTACTAGAACTTCCTTGTGGATGGGGAAATTAGTAAGTAAAGGGGTGAAAAGAATGAAGGGGAGTTAATTAAATGAACTTGTAAACCATTATTTTCACTTTCTTAACTGCTCATGCACATTAGAACATATAATCAAACATGATAAATGTGCTTTTATCCAATCAACTTTATACTTCAACAACCTTTCTTCTATTTACCCATTACTTATCCTACCTTTTTTTCTTCATTTATTTAGGTGCATTTAAACTAGCAGACCCTTATCATTCATTTTTCTTTTGAAAAGTAAACTATCTAATTCTAACATTATATCATCCAAGGGCTCAGATTAAACTGATGAGATCCTTTTATTTTCTCTACCTATCTAATGGTTTGCCAAGGTTAAGCTGTTTGGTCAGATTTTATTCTCTAACTATAAACATAAAATTCAAAGCATGAAATAGTCAAGATTAACTAGTTTGACTACCATGGGTTGTGGCATTGATGACAAGCTACACACAACTATTATTTAAGATAGTAAAGGAGTAAAATAGTAGTGACATTTAGACTTGCACACTTTCATGATCTATTTTTGTTTTTGGGGTTCATATTTTTTCATTTTTTGATCTTTCCTTATTCTTTTTGTCCTTTGATGTTTCTTTTAGGACATGCCCTCTTTACATTTTTAAAATTTTTAATATGGAAAACATTTGCAGAAAGCGAAGGTATTTACAATATTACAAGGCTCAAACTTAGCCAATTCAAAATTATGAATCCTATCACCACAGGACTCTAACAGTGGCTCCACTTGGGGGTGGAATTTCCTAGCAAAATGTCAATAACTCTAAAGATCATTAGCCTTTGAATTGTGGCTAAAGTTACCTTGCAAAATGTCCTTCTGTGAATCTACATCATTGTTACTTATGACAGTAGATCTTTTAAAGCTTAGGGCCTTCTCTTTGGGCTTCAACTCCAAAGGATTACCGTCCAATCCAATCTACACTCTAAAATGTATATACAATGATGGAAAATAAAGTGAACTACTATAAGTTAATGGAAAAGTAGTACTTCAGCATCCTACCATTAACAGGTCCTCTGGGTAGATCTGATCCATCTATGTTTCTTAAGAAAAAGGCATTGTTACCTATGTAGAAAAAATGACATAAGGCCCCTGCCACAAAAAATCAATTTTTCTGTGCTTGCCTTTATCTTCCCTCCTTGAATCCCACTTGACAACTTTGTCTCCTATGTGAAAATCATCTGCTTTATTCTTTTTATCAAAGACTTTCTTGATTGTTACCTGGATTATCTGTGATTTTACTTACACTTCTTCTCTAGTCTGTTGTAGGTGTACAGTTTGGTTTATTCTTCTCTGAATTGCATTCAGTTCCACTTGTAGTTCTTGAAGGATTTTCATGAGTGACACTCCCAAGGATGATGGGGAAACTACATCCATCCCATAAACCAGCTGATAGGGTGACGTTCCAATGGAATTTTTAGTAGTCAGTCTATCTGCCCATAAGGCATTGACTAACTTCTTGTTCCATGTCTTTTTATTATTTTCCATTAAGTTTTTGATAATATTGAACAGGCTTTTGTTGGATGATTCTGCTAGTCCATTCCCTTGAGGGTAATAAGTTGTGGAATGGCTGATGGTTATATGGTATGTATTACAAAAATCTATCATTCTTTTTGACTTAAAGGTTGTTGCATTATCAATAATGAGCTTCTGGGGAAATCCAAATCTTGAAAGGATATTACTCTCTAGGAAGGTGATTATGACAGTGTCTGTGGCTTGCCTAGAAGGTATGGACTCTATCCATTTGGTAAAATAGTATGTCGCTGTTAGAATCCATTTATGCTGAGCTAAGGATGGGGATGTATTTCTCCAATGATGTCTAACCCCCACTTAATTGATGAGTCCTTTTTAAGCATATTATTTAACTCCCTAATTAATTTTGCTAGATTTGATATGAATCTTCTAAGAAAGTTAATCTTACCTAGAAATGATTGTAGCTCTTTTATGTTTCGGGGATGGGAAACAGTTAAGATGGCTTCTATTCTAGCAGTGTCTATCCTAATCCCATATTTTGATATGATGTGTCCTAACAGCTTTTCCTCTTCTAGACCAAAAAGTGTCTTTTTAGGATTTAAAAAAATCCCAAATTTCCTGCATTTAATAAATACTCTTATGAGATGGTCTATGTGTTCATTATCTGATTTAGAGAAAACTGTAATTTCATCCTCATATACTACCAAGAAATCATGGATTTCTTTGGCAAAAGCTATATCCATAGCTCTCTAAAATGTGGCACCTACATTCATTAATCCAAAGGGCATCTTCAAATACATGAAGGTACCCCAAGGAGTAGTAAACATGGTTTTGGGTTGGTCCTTAAGTTGGACTAATATCTGGTTATAGCCAGAGAATCCATCTAACAGTGAAATTCTAGATGAGCCCACTACCCTTTGCAATATATGGTCCATTTTCAATAATGGGTAGTTGTCTTTTAAAGAATCCTTGTTCAAGTTTCTAAAATCTACACAAAGTCTAATTTCACTTGTCTTTTTCCTAGTTGTAACAAAGTTTGAAATCCAATCTGAGTATCTAATGGGTGCTATTATTTGAGCACCAAACATTCTTTTAACTTCTTTTTCTATGGAAGGCATAAGAACTAGGTTTATCCTTCTAATTTTTTCTTTGAAAGGTTTATGATCTTCTTGTAGAGGTATTTTATGTTGGATTATGCTGCTGTCATAAGATTTTAAGTCTTCATAACTCCAAGAAAATACATCCTAGAACTCTTTAAATAGATTTATATATTTTGGCTTTTTCTCTGGGGGCAAGGCTTTAGATATCTTGATGAGCTTTGGATTATATCTAGTTCCTATATTAACTTCTTCTATGTCAGCTCTTAGAGGTTCCATCTTGGGCTTTCTAGCCACATCATTAGAGTCAAACAAATCCTCTAAAAGTACTAATCCTTTAGGCAAAAAAATATCTTTCAGATTAAGAATCTCAAGATGATCATCCATTATTTCATCTATCTCTACATTCTCTAAACTATCTATTTCTACCTTAGTAAATTTAGTTGGTTTATGTACATCAAAAAGATTTACATCTAATTTGCTTTCTACATTATTGTCTATTGTGCAGTCAGTATCTATCTTACAGTTCTGAAATTCACCTTCATTATTCATGAAATCATAGATCTTAGAGTCCTGGGAAAAGATCTACCAATACTTAAGTTTATCTGGTATAATATGCATGTGCTTGACCTCTGCAGTGTACTGGTGGTTTGTTTGAAATGGCAATTTACAAGTACTAGCAAATGTAGCTAGACTGTGGGCCTGCATATTTTGTTTTGTAGGAATGGTAGCAAAGTTTGATTCCAGGAGGTCCATGACCAAGTCTAAAACAATATCTCTATATCTGCCAAACCTAGGGTTGTTCATAGAATATTCACCACTAATTTGTTTCATAATCAGTTCTAAGTCTCCCATGACAAACACTCTTTTGGCTCCCAATTTCCTAACCAATTGTAACCCTAGAATCAGGTCTTCATATTCGGCCATGTTATTGGTACATTTAAAGTTCAATATGAAAGCATGACCCTCAACATGGTTACTTTCCATATTATGGATCTAGACTCTTGCACTAGCCCCCAACCTATTTACAGATCCATCAAATTCTAAATGCCAAAGTGACTCATGGAATATGTTCTCACTATCAGTTGTTTTGTACTTAAGGTCTTTGGCAGTGATTTATTTTTTATCAATTTTTGCATTGTATAAGATGAAGGAGTCCATATTTGAGTGCATGGAGTATATGGCAAAGTTTTGGGGCTTCTCCTCACTACTAACCATGTACTTCATCAATGTCTCCCTATGTAATTTTCTTGGTTGGCCAAAAATAGATATGGTGGCATAAACATATCCAACTGCAAAGATCCCTATAGTTTTGCTCCCCATGAGTGAGATACTGGAAGTCCATGTTTTGGTAGGATATTTGTAACTACAATGTCCATCAGAATGCTCTTTGTAGGGCACTAGACAAGAGTCATACATAAGTCTTTGATTAAACCAAGGCATTTAACCTGGATGGAGTCAAAAGAAAATAAATCCTTATAAGGCCTGGTTATGTCTACGTTCAATCTTTCCATTATTGATTTTGGCATGAGATTGTGGGATGCTCCTGAGTCCAACATAGTGTTATGTAAAATTTTATCATGAATATTTAGGCTGATGTGAAACAAAGGAACTCCCCCTTGCTGATGAATTCCATTGGCCTTAGGGCCAAACAACAATTTAGGTTGGTCATCATTCAAATTAACAGAATCCTCTCCCTCTCCTATGTTCAAAGTCTCAGTTATCTGTGACCTATAAGATTCATTTTTTACGAGTTCAGCCAGAGGAACTAATATCTTTAACTTAGCTATCTCATTTTTTATATTGAAAGGGAGTTGAGGTTTGGTTGTTTGATTCAGATCTTCCTTAATGTGTGCAGTTTGAGTGTCTTTATCCTATTTATCAGTGGTAGGCATTTCAGTCTGTGTTTCTACTATTTTACCTTGATCTCTTTTATCTTGATTGTTTTCAATGATTTGCTCTGTTTGGGTTTCATTAGAGGTTATATCTACAATCCCAGGGGTTGAAGTTTCAGGTGTTCCCCTAGGGAGAATTTGCAAAACTTTTTTAACTAGAGTTTCTTTTATTATCTTAGTCTGAGTTTGGATGGATCTTTTAATGGTAGTCTCATTATTCTTCTTACTTCTCAAGATATATTGTTTATGCACCTCATATATAGTTGATTCATACCCTTGTTTAAAATCAAAAGATTCACTAGATTCTAACTATAACCGCTGAAGCATATATAACTCCTATTCTTCTTGAGTAAGAAAAACAATGTCTTCCTCTATGGTTTCCAATAAGTTAATCTTGGTATCATCCTTTGCTTCTTGGTTTGGTGATTCTTCAACATATTTTTCTTGGAAGGGTGGCCTAATCTATTAGTCTGGTGTAGCATTTTTTGCAGAATTAGGGTTCTTCCTAAAATTTGGGTTTCTTATTGGGGGTTGTTGTTGTTGATTTTCCCATTGGTATTTCCTATGCATGATATCTAACCTATCCATAAATATTTCTAAACTTTTATCTAAAACATCTACATTTCCATCTAAAGTTGAAGCTTCTTCTTTAAATACAACTTTCTTTTCATTCCTCATTTGTGCTTTCCTAGCTAACATTTTGGCTTCTACACTGACAACATTACTTTGCATTTGTTCAAGGGTTTAAGGATTTCTCTCCCTTAGCTGGTATGACATATCAGCATCAAAACCATCAGGGAACTTAATTAATGCTAGGTCAGGTGGGGGCTTAATGTTGGCTAGAATTGCATTATAGATATTATTAAACCTAGTGCAATAATCCTGAACTAGCTCATTGGGATTTCTCCTAATATTGTCATATTCAGAATGTATTTGCAATGGGTTCTTTTTTCTTTCCCATCTATCAATGAATAACCTTTGAAAATTTGCTAGGTATGCAATGTGGTTGGTAGGAATGGCTTTAAACCACTTCTTGACATCACCAGTTAAAGTTTGGGCAAAGAGTCTCATTTGGATATCTACCTCATCTATTTCATTCGATTCAAAAAAGTCAGACATCTTGTTTACATGCTTCTGGGTAGTGTAATGACCAGTAGCATCAAACAGGGAAATATTACTCTAATAATCTGCATGCATGGCATGAAGTTGGGCAGGTAAAACTAGAGGAGCATAGTTGTTTTCCATTGTTGTGATTCTGGTTTGACTGGGGCTAAAGTTGAGGCGGTTGAAGAAGGGCTTGAAACTGATGGAGGTGAACTAGATGATGACAAAGATGATTGATTAATAAGTGATTTAGGTTATTGAATTGCGGTAGATACAATTGATGAAGTTGTGGTAAAGGAAGGTGGATTTACAGTGAGTGATGACTGTGAATAAAGTTGAGATGCAACAACAGTAAGGGAAACTAGCTCTACAAATTGCTAAGGATAAGCACTATTTTATATTACTAATCAACGTAGAGGTCAAAGATTCTAATTTTTCAAAAGTATCTAAGACAAATTTGTCCAAATCTGGATGAATAACCCTTTTCTATTCTATGAGTTGGGTAAATTCAGGGTCTAAAACTGTTTCATGGATATCATTCTCAAATTTCGTTCTAAATAGTGAGAGGTCAAATGACAAATGAAAAGGGACTTCTTCTAAATTTGAAAACTCCTCAGGGTGTCAATTGGCTCTATCTAGCTAACTACTACTGGCTTGAGTTTCTGTTGTTCTAGGTTGTCTTAAAATCCTCTCTAGGTTATCCACTACACTTGCAGGACTTGGATCTAGGTTGGCCCTAGTGTAGTGAATCTTTTTAGGAGCCATAATTTTAAGTTTTAAACTATTTTTTATGAAATTTTTTGAAAACTTACTTTGGGTAATGACCTTATGGGGCTGAAGATTTGATTGAAGGTTTCCTTAAATTTTTTATGAGACTGAGGATTGAAGTCCCTAGTATGGTCACCATAAATGTTAACACTCTGATAATTCCTTTGAAATAATAAGAAGAAAAAACCAAAGGTAACCACTATCCACTTTTGGAGATCAGGATCTAGCCTTCCTGATGCTCAGAGAGGGCTCTCTCTTTATTTTTTAAATTTTTTTAGTTAAGATGTTTTAGGCTAGCTATGATCATTCAAGGGGTTTTGATTTTGTTTGAAATTTGGTTGTGGGATCTCTTAAACAAATGGATAAATTGATGTCTTCAGACCATTGGGCTATGGAGTCAACTGATAAGGAAGCAAGGATGGATAAACTCACTAAAGGGGATGTTCCAAGGGAAAGATAGCAGAGCGTATGTCAGATATTTGAGACAGAGGGGTGAAAGGGTTTCACTGAGGGTGATAGAGCAGTTAAGGGTTCTCAGACCTGGATAATGAATGAGGAAGGAGGGGATAATTGAAATCAAAGGGTAGTTAGGAATCCTTTAACCTGGATTATTTATGAAATCAATTTAAACCAAAGAGCAATAAATAATTCTTTAATTTAAATATCAAAAGAAAACATTCAAATGCTTAACTGTTAAAACAGAGTGTGATCTAAACAAGTTCTGAAATATTATTCCAGTTATAGCATTTAGATTGAAACACATATAAGATTATGAATAACTTTGAGAAAATGACAAAGACACATGAAAATACATGTCTGATATTCGCTCAACACATGAATCCTTGGAATAGTCTGATCTTTATTAAATAATCCAGCTTACTGGCTCATTAATTGATACAATAACCTTTTGGTTCTTCTTGATAAAAAATTCTATAGAAATGTCTAATCGAATCCACCCTACATATTTTGAATTGTGAAGTATTTATACAAAAATTTATTAAAAAATATCTCAAACTAATTTGAGATTTAATCTAGGAAATAAAAATATCTTCTTGCAAGAAGATAGAGACAGCTATTGAACTACTTCATGCTATCCCTTTTATTTTGGTACTGCTGGCTTTTATGGTTTGATTTTAGCCCTTTATGCTACTTTGTTGTTTGATCTTTCACACTAGAACCTTCATTTACTTTTGGCTTTCATCTGATACACTTTGACACTGATACACTTTGACTTTGTTGATCTATCTTCATCCTTTTACCATGCTTTTTCACTTTTACTGTACTTTAACCTTTTTAATGCATATTTCTTACAGTAAATCAGTTAATTTCTCCCATGCCTCAGCATCAGGCAATTGTATTTTTAGCATCCTCCTATATATTTCATCTGCCTTGGTGTATTTGGAAAAATTAAGCTTATTGATAAACAAGTGTTTTAACTCATGCTAGAGGTAAAACAAGTTTTCAAATGTCTAGTAGAGTACTTTGTCTGTTGGCAATGCCTTGATTGATGATGTATTGACCTATTCTTTTGCTAGCTCTCTGATTTTTCTGTTGTAATCCTGTTGTGTCATGAGCTTTTCATTTATCACTAAGGGACTGGGTAACCCTTTCTCTCTCAAAATTTGAAACTTAGCCATAAATATTTCAATGCTACATGCATATTCTAACACTTGTCCTACAAGTTTAGCATTAAGTTTCTCTTGGAGAGGACCTTTCTCACCTCCAAAATTGTCTCTGTTCTATCCTCTATTTCCAATTCCTAAAGCTCATACTTATTTTTGCTGTTAAGGAACTAGATAATCCTGGTAACATCTTCTGGCATTTCTCCTAATTCTTCTTCTACTCTTTGGATAACCTCTGTAGCCATCTTTATTAAATATATTTGTTCAAAAATCACCTGAATAGATGGCTAAATATTATTGACAGAGTCAATGATATTGGCCCATAGTAGTTCCTTAGCTCGCCCAAGGTGTTCTTTTAATGTTAGGTCCCTCTCCATGGCTTTTAATCTCTCACTCATCCTGGAAACTTTTTACACTTCTTCTTTGTGCATGATTTTGGCAAGCTTGTAATCAGTTTCCAAACTTGTAACCTTTTCTTTGAGCTTATTCATCTCTGTTTCGTGTATGGAAATCTCTTCCATAGCTCTAACCAACTTTGCTGCTGCTTCACCTGATGTACCTACTGTTGATGTAGACTTTGTTGAAACCTGTTGTGTTGTGGCCATAGGAGCTGTGGTAGCCAATGAGGCTGCCAATGTGGAAGGAACATCTCTTGAGACTGCTAGGATGGCATTCACTGATGTAGTGCCAAGATCACTTTGCTTCAATTGGATTAAACTGTCCAATTCCTTCTCTGTCTCCCTTAACTGATCATTTAGTTTGAGGACTAAGTCCATCAACTCTTCATGCCTCGTTTGGTTTTCCAAGACTTTCTATGTCTGGGGATGCTACAATTGAGGTATCTTCAATTACTTTTTGAGTATTGCAATGTCATCATTCTTTTTCTTGATCAATTTTTCAATAGGTTTGATGTCTTTGGGATCATGTCCTAATTCAATCACTAAGTCTTCCAAAGACTTAATTCTGGTGTCTTTGGCTTATGAGGAGGCCTTCTCCAACTGATAATAGGCTGAAATGTTGTTCAATGAATTTTGCAACTGATGGGCGGCTATGGATTTTCCTGTAAGGGTGGAATAAATCATTTCTCCAGCCTGCCTGTGAAATTCAATCTGGTCAATGGGATGAATATCCCTTGCCAATACCTCAAAATCGATCTTCTTGAAATCCGTTGATGTCCTTGGTTATGTACAGTTAGCTTTATGAAGGACATTTGCATCTTTCGTTCCTTGATGTCAAAGGCTGACATCAACCTGGTTTGATTGGTAGGTGTAGGCTTGAGATAATGTGCATAACACTGTGCCTTCAATTTCTCATTTCTCATTTTGATTTCTTTGAACCTATCCTTAATATCTCTATCTTTATCAGCAGACCTACTAAATGAGGAGACTTCTACACTGAGCTACCTTTCTAACATTTGAGTCTGTGATCTAGATGGCTCTTGTGTTTCTCCAGATGGAGTTGTGCCCTTGCTCATATCAAACTCAGTATTGGTTACTTCTACTGATCCTTCTGTGTCTTCCTTTTTTGAAACAGGATTGAGCATTCGCCTTTTGCTCTGTCTGGCTTCATACTGTACATTTGAAGTGTCCATACCTGAACTGGAGGCTCCCTCCCTGTTCCTCTTGGGATTCTTTTCCTCATTCTGAGGAGTCTGCAAAACAGAAGGGGTACTCATGGTTCCTTTGTGCTCTGGTACATGCAAGAATGAGCTTTCATCAATCCGTCTCTCTAGATCAATAAGGTATTTTCAACATCTACCTTTGTACTATCCTGGTCTATGAGATTGTTTTCCAACCACTCAGATTGATTGGCATATCTCTCTATCTCTGGTACGTGGGTGATGAATGTAAGGCCCCAATTTGACCTTTTCACTAAGTTTAGTCATAAACCCTTGAGGGTCATATCTCCACATGAAACTGTTTTGGAACTTCATTTGTTGCAGAATTTGATCTACTTCTTGGCTTGCTTCTCTATAATTGCAAATTAAAGGGCATAACTAATTTTTGACTTTGAAATGAGTTCTTTTCTTAGCTGAGACAAAATTGACTTCATCAGAGTTCATTATCTACCTATAATACTCTAGAGCAAATAACCTCATGGGGATCTATTTGGGGACATTGTATGGGGCAAGCTCGCAACCATAAATTCTTAATTCAGTGTGGTTTTGGTAAAGGTACCAATCTCCCACCTTACTTTGCGTGGACAATTGGAGGACTCTTTTCATCTCTTGGCTTATTCTGGGTGGAGGACTTCCTGCCAGCATAGGCATGACTGGATGGACAAAAGAGTCAATGAAGTATGTATATGTGTATGGTGATGAATACTTGTGTAATAATGGTGTCCAAAATATGACAAACCTGGGTTGGCCTTTGGTATCCAACTTCTTGAGGGTGAAGGGAAATTTGTCTGAATGATAATACAAAAACATATGGTATAGTACACATAAGTATTTGAATACTCTCTCATTCTTCATTTTGGTAAATTGTTCATGCATTCTTTCAGCTATGAATTGGGCATAATTGTACAAAGTAGCAGGAGGCTTTCCTGGGGTGAAAATAGACATGAAGGCTAGGATGAGCTCATCAACAAATTCATTTGTGGTACAACCAAAAATACATGATATCATAGTCACAATATGCTTGCCCCTTGTAGAGAAAATGGCAGAAGCATACGGAGGGGAATCTTTAGGAATGTGTTGCTCTTCTACAATGAAAGTCTCAAATATTTGGGCTAGTCTAAAGGGAGTTAGCTTGGTGTACAGGTCTAACAAATCCACAATGGAGAGTGGGGTCAGGTTTGGACTTGGCTGGACTTGCAACAGATCATTAATATTTTCAGCTGTAATTGTGAACAAAACCTTTTGGTCAGGGAACATTATAGCCCTCTAGCTAGGAATGTAACATGCATGGCACATATGGACAATTTCAAGAAAAATATGTACTTGGGGAAACTAGTATTTGGGCAAATTAGAGTCCCAAAGGCCAATGTCATCGGAATGGTTTAGATATCTATCTTTACTCAAACAATTAAGTTTGACTAGGACCTCATATGCACTTGTGTCTCTGATTTGAAAATAGCTATCCGCCATGGGAGGTGGTCAAGGTCCAAATGGGGAGTTGTGATAGGTCTTACATCCATGGCGATGGGGGCAGCCATAATTCAGTTCTTGTGGATTTGAATTTGGTACTACAAGTTTATTCAGAGGTTTTGAAGGAAATAGGAAGCTTTAAGAAGGGTTTGGGCATAAACTTTTAAATTTAAAGAAATTTCAATTAATTTTACTTAATTAAAACACTTTACAGACTGAACATTTTCAAATTGAAAGCGTTGTCTGGTAAATTCGTCTTCAAATACCTGGAATTGGGTGAATTAGCTTCAAATTCAGTGTTCTCGGCAACTGCAGAAATTTGAATGGCTCTAGTACAGAGTGAGAGGTTGATTGGGGTCTCTGCAGCTTCTTCAGGAGTGAAATTGGAGTTCAATGTGTGAATTCAATGTTTGCAAGTGTCGTAATGGTTTGCAGAGGTTTACATAGAAAATGAGTGAAAAAAGGTGATAAAGGGCTTCTCAGCCTTTTAATTGAGCAACGCTCACTTTTTGGTGGGTAATTTATGAATGAACATTGGGAGGTTTTTTGGGCTTGGCAGGGAGGCAGTTTCCCAAGCCACCGCACTGCTTTCAAGAGGAGGTGGTATTTAGGAGGGGTCACCCGATGTATGCCAGTACTTGAAACGTAGCAGCTGGGGGGCCGTGGTAAACCACCTTATCGGGCAGGTAAAGGTCGGCCATCGGGTGCACCCGATATGGTTGTGCACTATTGGATGTGGGCACTGATGATCGAATGGGGGTTGGGTGAGTGATGTGTGTGGATGATATGAGTGGAGGTGTTAGGGGGGGGCATGGCTTTAATCCTTGGCAGTTTGGGATTAATTAGGATATAATCATGGGATTAAACGATCACGCAGGGCTTAATGACAAGATTAGTTTAGCTTTACCGCGCAGTGCTGTATTAAGTGGGTTTTGTCGGGAATATGGGACAAGGTATAATTTATATTAAAACTAAGAGTTGGGATATTTATATAGGGGATTTATTTAATATACGGGAAAAGGTATATTGGGAATTATATAATTAAGTTAAAAATTAATATGAAATGAATGTGCAGAGTGAACATACCACTAAGCATAATGTAATATTGATGCACTTTCTTCACATACAGTTACACTTAGAATAAAGCACTTTTGTGGGTTTTTTGAGTGAAATAGGATTTAACATGGGGGTTTTTTACTTTTCATAGGAAAATGAATTTTATCCTTAGAAGAATGGGTTTTATTAGGGTAATGAAGGGAAATGAATTTTATGACGGGAATTCTAACACTTGATGTCCACAAATCATTAAGCCAAGGGTCCAATCCCACCAAAAGTCAGAGAAATGCTCTAAGCCTTTATGGCTTAAAGGATTTTAAGTAATAGAACTTACTTGTGGATGGGGAAATTAGTAAGTAAAGGGGTGAAAAGAATGAAGGGGAGTTAATTAAATGAACTTGTAAACCATTGTTTTTGCTTTCTTAACTGCTCATGCACATTAAAACATAGAATCAAGCATGATAAATGTGCTTTTATCCAATCAACTTTATACTTCAGTAACCTTTCTTCTACTTACCCTTTACTTACCCAACAATTTTTTCTTCATTTATTTGGGTGCATTTAGATTAGCAGGCCCTTATCATTCATTTTTCTTTTCAAAAGTAAACTGTCTAATTCTAACCTTATATCATCCAAGGGGTCAGATTAAACTGATGAGCTCATTTTATTTTCTCTACCTATCTAATGATCTGCCAAGATTAAGCTATTTGGTCAAATTTTATTCTCTAACTATAAACATAAAATTCAAAGCATGAAATAGTCAAGATTAAGCAGTTTGACTACCCTGGGTTGTGGCATGTATGACAAGCTGCACACAACTATTATTTAAGATAGTAAAGGAGTAAAATAGTAGTGGCATTTAGACTTGCACACTTTCATGATATATTTTTGTTTTAGGGGTTCATATTTTTTCATTTTTTGATATTTTCTTATTCTTTTTATCCTTTGATGTTTCTTTTAGAACATACCCTCTTTACAGTTTTTAAATTTTTAATATGGAAAACATTTGCAGAAAGCAAAGGTATGTACAATATTACAAGGCTCAAACTTAGCCAATTCAAAATTATGAATCCTATCACTATAGGACTCTAACACCACCCAAAATCCATATCTAATGACTTGAGAGTAATGTTACTTAGGGTTCTATTGTAGTGGCTACTACCACCCTCCAAAATTTTTCCTATGCTTTGTTTTGGAGCCTCCCTCCTAAAATTACATCATCTCATCTTATGCTAATTGAGGTACTTGTGCTTTAATTGAGTGTTATCTTCTTCTTATGACTTGTTCTTTCTAAATTTCTTTGTTGTCTAACCCACAAGCCGATCCCTTGACTTGGTTTCAACCCGGTTCTAGGCCTGCCTTAGTGAACTACGTAATCCTTGAGGTCAACCATCCTTTAGTCCAAGAATTGCATAATACAACTTGGCAACGAGCCTTCGGCTCCAAAAATGGGCATAGCAAGCTGATAGCATGCCTTCAACTAGGAAACTACACAAAAAATGAGAGGCAACCCAAGCCACTTAGCCCAGGAATTGTGCAGAAGCTATCCCTCAATTGTTGCCTGATGCATGAGCTAGTGAGTTGTGTGGCTTCCCCAGAAACTCCGCACTCTCTTCTTACATGCATGGTGGAATTTGCCCAAGAAAGAAACATAAAAAAAAATTAAAAAAAAAGCATTCCTAAAATATAGGGATCTATTTTCATCAGTCAAAGTTACACTTGAGTTATTTTTTGTAACTGTTGCCATGTGTCTCTTTTTCCTAGATTTTTGGCCTTCCCATCATAAACCCTAAATTGAGAAAAATTATTTAAAAGATGCCGCCATAACTGATTTGCACATTAGACCTTGGAGCTCTGGCATTCCTTAGGAGATCTAGGAACCTTTGGCATAATCATCCCGGTTTTTCTGGGTAAGTCTTACTTTTCTAGTCTTTTGATATGTTTTATGTTGCTTTTGTTTACTTGGCTTGTGAGAGTAATGTTTTACCCATTTTATTGAGCAACCACTAGCTTTTTTATTTTCCTTAGCTTAATTGTTTTTATTTTTATTTTTTCATTGCCTTTCCCCAATTTCCCATGCATAACCTAGGTTTTTCATGAATGCTCATGGTTGTAGTAACTCTCTCCACATTCTTCATTATTCTTTAGTTTGATTCATTCTTGCACTTAATTTTTTTGCATGTATCACCATTCAATCAGATCTGCACCCACCTTCACTTCTACTTTTAGATCTACTCATTTCCATGTTTCCCTTGGGTAGATCCAGGCTTCCTAAGCCTAGATCTAGCTCTTCTTAGAATTCCCTGCACATTTCTAGATCTCAAGGCTCTGCCTTGGCCCTAGGAATTGTGTAAAGGTTGCCAAGGCCTATCTCCAATTATGCACTGCACAGTTCGAAGAGCCAATCCTAAGACTTGGTCACTGGGATTGTGCAATGTGCAGTCCTAGATGGCCATAGCCTAACTTAATTGTACATTGCGTAGTTCCAATCAACAACACCTCCCCACTCGTAGCTGGAACTACACAATGCGCAAAACCAGCTAGCAATCAGTCACCTCTAAAATCCAGTATTGCGCAATGCTTCCCAGAAGTTGCCCAATTTGTTACTGGGTCTATCCTTGAAGTGATTTTGATTTCATGCTAAAATTTTCATGCCATGAGTATCCTCTTTGATTTGAGGTACAATAGTTTCTGATAAACTCTCCAAAGTTATAGGTAACATGGATTCGAAGAGAGCTGCATCAAAGGATATTGTTAAAAGTAGCACTAGGGATGCACTTGAGTAGGTGTTATTAAGTTTACTAGTCTATGCAGACACTTAGATGTGCATTGAGAAGGAAATTAAGAGAACATGGTAGGAAAGCAAGGATATCTTAACAAGAGACTTCAAGTAAGATCTAGAAGATCTTCATATGTATGGCAATATCCACCAGTCAAGCTTACATAAGGTTTCTTGCAGGTAGCCAACCTTACCTTGTGTGGACATCATCCACTAGATTGTCTCACACACAGATCCCGAGACAATGACATTGAGCAGTGACATGGAACACAACTTGCTACCTTCAAGACATAGAATTATCATAAGATGTATCACTTACCTTAGTCAGTGAACCACATGGATGAACTTTTTTATGCCACCCACAACTATGTAAACATGAGGGATATTATAAAGTGTTGGGTGAAGGATTTGTCAAAGTTCATATCCACACCCAATCATGTTTACAAGAGGAAGTCACTCATAAATGCTTACCAATTCTTGATCATATTCACATGTAGATTGTATGGTCAAGATAGCACGGAGACCTTTCTGCAGAATTAGGTTGGTGTCTTGGACCAGTTGGTGAGTGATGGAAAACCATTTAACTAGTGGGATCTGTTGGCTCATCAGTTGAAATTCCATGTGCCTAACGCCCAGAATATACCCAAGGATGAGAAAGTGAGATTCTACATTTTTGAATATTTACTTGATGTAATATGTGCCCAACATCAGTTTCCTGGCATGGGTTGGATGTGGACACCATAGGAGCAAGCCATCAATATTTATTGCAAGTTCATTTCGAAGTGTAGCTACCAAGGAGTTATGACGAGGCTAGCTGACCATTTCATCACCTTAATGTACAAGTTGATCTTTGAGTAGGATCCACCTTGCATGTCCCAAGAAGTGATGGAGGCATTACTTAACATTGCACATTGGTATGCCTCACCTGGTGGAACCTTCATTAGGATGTTTGGCAAAGAGAAGCCTCTGCATGTTCTACCAAGGTTTTCCACAGACATGTTGGTCATGGAAGAGGTTGCATATTACATCTCCACAGGGTTATCAACAGGGATGCATAGGAGGAACAAGGCACCGTGTCCTACTCTTCCTTTGCAGATTGGAATGTACGAGATTAAGAGCTTGAAAGATGCAAATGTCAAAGCCAAGGAGATAGCGAAATACAAGTTCAATGCCAGAGATTATAATCCATATGATCCCCATGATATTTGTAAGAACCAATGTTTGAGAGTGTATTGTCAATGGATCTATGGGGCATGTCATTAGGTAGAGGAGGACCCTTGGAGGTAATGTTATAACCACTCCAAGCTCAATGAACCATTTAGCGTAGTCACGTAAAGGAAATCTTCTCTCCAAGCAACAGTGCCACAAGAAGCAACAACAACAAGCAAATCGATGTAGGACAAGTGTAAGAGGAAGATTGTTGAGAACCCAAAGGCTGAGAAACTATATAAGTTCAGAGAATATCCTCTCATCGAGAAAGCAAGTTTGGAAATGGAGGAAAAGAGATAACAACACATAAAGACAACAAAGTGAAGGAAGAGAGAGAAGTAAAGGTTGGAGGAAGAAAAAAGGAAGTTGCAGGAAGCAGAGAAAAAGTTAAAAGAGAAATAGGAGCTAAGAAGGAGAGAGAGGGAAGAGAAGAATAAACTAGAAAAGAAGGAAGGGCATGGTGCGATCATATAACAAATTTCACCATACAGGTTGAGGAGTTAGAACAACCAACAGATGAAGAAGAGGGTGAGCAGATGTAGGTTTAGGAGCTTGCTCAGTATATTGAGAAAATGGTTGAAGCAACGAACATGGAGTTGGGATAGGAGCTACAGGACCAAGATACTGACCTTATGTAGAGAGAAACCGAGGTCACCCCTCAATCTCCACCACCTCCAGTATTAGAACTTGTCCTAAGCGAGAAAGGAGAGGTTGTTCTCCTTTATGATGATCTAGTGATGGATGTGTACAATCTGTCATTTGATGAATTGCAGTAGAGGATTGTATAGGCATGGATAAAGAAATGTCTGGATTATCATGTGTCACCAACATTTATGAAGGAAAGGGTGATAGTGCTAGATGTTAGGAAGAATCTAGTCGCCATGGTCTATGCCACTATGGCTTATGCACAAGCTCAAATTGCAAGTTCTTGTTAGTAGAGAATGAACAAATGGCCAAGAGCTTGCAAGAAACTAGGCATAAAGAAAAACAATCCACAAGATCCACAATGGAAAAATGAGGAAGACAATAATTGTTGAAGTATTGGCTCTTGAGGCCACCATCTAGAAAATATATGATGGATTTTTCATCATTCATAAGACGATTGTCCATCTATTTGGTTCTCAAAGATCGAGTAGAAAGGTTATCCAAACTCCCAAAGACATAGAAACTGCTATGGCCCATGTGTAGGAATGGACAATGAGATACAAAGGAGCCCTACTTCACTTGCCCAGGATGATGAAGCCATGGACTAAGCTAGACAAAGCAAAGATTTGGATGCAGATATAGGAATATGAGAATGTCACCCTATTCGTTAGTAACATATAAGCTTCATATGCAGAGTTGTTCAAGAGTTTGGATGTGATTGTAAGGACACACATGATCCCTTAAATTATTTCCCTCACCGTATCTAGGGAGAAGAACCAAGTCCAACTAGATATTGACAGGTAGATGGAGCAGATAAGGCGAGAGGCCACCAGCGATGACTTGGAGATGAGCGCAAAAAACATGCAAAAGTACATCAGTGGTCCTCTCGCAGTCAAGACCATGATGCACATGCTTCAGGTTGAGTTGGAAAAAGGTTCCACGACCATATACCGCAAGCTATGGAGGCAAGAGTTCGCTTCCAGAAAAACACCATTAAGAAATATGGGGAAAAAATAGCATAATAACAAGCTTGATATCAGTACATCACTAAGAGTCATCAGGTAGATGTTGTCGAGTTGGTCTTTCCCGAGATTTCTATGTCATAGTGTTGTGTCTTGTCTAGCTATCTCTAGCCTATTTTTTCTCACATGGGTACATGTGGAAATTGTATATTATTTGTGAATATATTGTAAGTGAAATTCCAAGTGTCATTAGTGGAATGTGAAGAGTCACTTGTAATGTAAACAATTAATTTTAAGGAAGTTGAAGAGTCATGAGGGTAGTCAAAGAGTCACAAAGGGGAATGTCAAGGGTCACCACACCCTTTTTTATAAATAGAACCTCATAACTCATAGAAAGGGATTTTCGTGAGCCAAGCTTTTGGCTAGGCTTAGGCTTAGAGAAGGCTTGGGAGTATTGTGACAAGCCTTGGCTTCTCCATAACATAGAGCGAGTATACTTCTTTAGAGGAGTAGGCGGTGTTGACTATAATGTTCCACTATTGGGCCTAATGGTTGTCAATGGTGTATGTATGGATGGAACTTTCACTTAATAATATAATTGACTAACACGTTTTAAGGCATATGTTGTTATTGTAGTTCAACTATTTTGGTTACTTTAGCAATGTATGTTGTTTAACTTACGCATTTTCTTATGAACTATTTTGTATGTAGTTGTATGAATTTTGTTAAAGGTGTGTTGTTCGATTAACCAGCCACTTTGTTTTGTGGAATATTTTTCTTTGCAGCTTGTGATGTCATTCCGCTCATGTATTTTCTTCAGGCTATGTACTATTATAGGCTTCTAAGGGAAACAATTCCTTTTCCTCTCCATGTGTTATAACCCCCATGCATCTCACTAGACTCGTTGCAAGGTCACACACTTGCTTCTAACCAAATTCATCATACTTATCTCTGCATGCTACCATGGTGAAGGCACTACATTACCACCCACTATTGGGATTCCTACTCCAAACGGTATGAAGTCTAGTTGAGATTTCTTACTGGGGAGATCCCCTTGAATGTTGGAAGTTTCGACACCATCAACATTTATGGTGCTATAAGGAGGGCCAAATGATAAGGTGATCCCTCAAAGTCTATTTTTAATCTCTCCACATCATTCATGACTTACATCACAATCTCAAATCTAGCATGTTTTTCTCATGCTCATGATTTCAAAGTGTTGGAGGGTGTCAGAGATGACTTTTCACAACTTAAATATGATGGTGAAGGTGGAATATCCTTGTTAACACACAATTTCCTTTTTTGGGTTTCTATGACCGGAATGAGATCCCCTTGGACGACATTGCCTGTCGGTTGTTCGCTTACACATTCAAAAGGCACGTTAAGAAATGGTGTCTCACATTGCCCGCAACCGCTATCCAGTCTTTCAATCATATGATCAAAGAGTTAGGCAATGCTTTATTTCATTATGACCATAAAGCACTTAATAAAAAAAGTTGAAATTACGAAAAGCACCCGATGAATCTATTGTACAATTTTGGCAACGCTTTCGTCATCTTGCTTTTGAATTTCCGGAAGATGAAGTTGATTGGGATTTTCTCACAGAAAGGTTTAAGTATCTTCTTCACATATCTACCAATCCACATGAATTAGAATCCTTCAAACCCCTCCCAACATACCTCGGTGTTAGAGCTTATAAATATAAGATGGACAAAGTTGCTATCACAAGTGACCCTCTGTCCTCTTCTCATCAAACAGATCTAGCTCCACAGAAAGAGGTGGGAGAAGTTGTGAATCCACCTGTTGAACCATCACCTCCTCCCACCCCACCTACTCTAGATTTCTACGTAGATTTGGACTGCAATCTTGATGGTTGTCACGTGGTCTCATCCCTTTGACCTCCATCCACTGGCTCCTTTGATCCTCTAGATTTTGGTGTCTTGTGGTCATTCATTCCAGATTCCACATGTGATGTTCATGAGGATGAAGTTATGAATGGAGTTGGTGGTGAGAAACCAAACTATGTTATCATTTTTTATGAGTATGTGTGGGAATCTGAAGAAGAACCTGTGGTGAAGGATGACCTCTTTTTGTTTGCACCTCGTCTGCTTTATCCTGACATCTTCTACAATTCTATCATTTCTATTTTTTATTCTGAAATTTTATCCCTGGATGTTTCTACTTTTGATAATTCACAAAACACGCAGGATGTTAGTTTGTCATTTAATTGCGGAGAGGACAAATCTTTTTCTCGAATCTACCTGATCTCTCATCCTTCATTTCTGAAAATTCGGAGGGTGAATTCTTTTTTTCTCATCAAATCCCCTGTATGATTTGTCCAATCATGAGGATATCAATGTCCATATTGAATTTTACTATCGTGGTTGTCATGATATGTTTATTCATTCATTTCATCACGATTTGGATTCTCCTACTGTTGATCTTTCTAAGCCACCAGTGTTTGATGATCCATCTTTTGATGAGGTGGAAACCCCTCAAGCTATCAAGGCACTTCAACCTAAGCTGATGGTTAAGTCAGGTTATCATGGCCTTAAGGAAATTTCCACTTCTGATCAGGAATCTGTTGAATCACCCCAGGCTCCTCATCACTCTATTGTTCACATTGAAAATCAATCTAATCTACAATTCTCACATCTTCCACGAGAGTCACATGATCCTATGGCTCATGCATTGGAGGAGTCATATGTAGCAAGAACTATGGAAAAACAAAAAATTTATTCCTTTTTCATGTTTTCTCATGTGTCTATTTCGAAAGAGTGTACATCCTTTCCATCCACGTGCAATGTGACACAACACCACGATACTTCTGCAAGGTGCCTTTCATGTGCTTTCAATATTTTCTTTTCTCTAGACACATTCGAGCTTTGAAAATTTTGATTTCCATTGTTTTATCTTTCTTGTTTATTGATTGGCTTAAATATCTTTCTTTTGTGTCATGCCATATGTCAGAGGTATATATAAATATCCTTCTCTGAAGGGACAACCTCTTCCACTCTCCATAAGTCAGGATCCCTCTTTCACCTCATGAAATAAATAGGTGCCTATGCAGAGTTCTTTGAAAAATAAAAGAAATGAACAAATAATAAAAGAAAAATAAGAGAAAGGCTTCATCCGCAAAAAGGTGAAGCAAGTAACTCAGCTAGGGTATTGTCTAGCCTTGTTGGCAGTGGCGCAATGCTTGTGTTCTTGAAGTGACTCCATGGGGTACTCTCCAGGTCTCCTAGAAGCAGAAAAACACCTGAGATGAAACTAAGACTCTAACAGTCTATATTACTTGTGCATCAATATACCCCTCATCCCCAATCAAAAGAAATAAGTTTACTTGGCTTGGTATGTGTGTTTCCAAAAAAAAAATGGCAGGGACTATATCTTTAACTGAGGCTAGTGAAGAAACCATGACAATGAGAGAATCAAACAATACTTCTGGAAGAGTTAGACTTGCTTTACATGAGACAAGGTCCATACAGAGAGCTAGAGTTCTATCAATGTGTTTCCAATGTTGTACTGGCTACAGCCTCCCTCCAAAAATCACAACAGCTCATCTTACGCTGACCCAAGTCCTTGTGCTTGAATTGAGTTTTAAATTTCACTTACAGCTTGTGATTTCTAACTTACTTTGTTGTCTAACCTGCAAGTCGATCTCTTGACTTCGTTTCAACCTAGTTCTAGGTCTACCTTAGTTAATGACACAATCCTTCAGGGGAACCAACGTTTAGTCCAGGAATTGTGTAGTCCGAACCTACAGTGAGCCTTCAGCTCCAAAATTGCACAGAGCCAACTGATAACTTTCCTTCAACTGGGAAACTACATAGAGCATGAGAGGCATCCTGACCCTTTCAACCTAAGAATTGCATAGAAGCTATCCCTCAGTAGTTGCTTGATGCATGAGCTAGTGAGTTGTCGAGTTTCCCTAGAAACTACATAATATCTCTGTGCATGCATGTCATCTTTTTCTTGAAAAAGAAAAAGGAAAATATTGGAAAAGAGTCCCTAAAAAATAGGGATCTATTTTTAGCAGTCAAAGTACACTTGAGTTATTTTTAGAAACTGTCACCATGTGTCACTTTTTCCTATATTTTTGGCCTTCGCATCATAAACCATAAATCAACCAAATTTATTTAATGGACATCGTGAAAGATCATTTTCACATTTGATATTGGAGTTCTCGCATTCCCAAGGAGATATAGGAACCTTCGGCACAGTCATCGCAACTTTTCTGAGAAAGTCTTTCTTTTCTAGTCTTTCACTGCTTTTTCTAGCGCTTTTGTTTGATTGGCTTGTGAGAGTGTTTTTTTACCCATTTTATTGAAGGATTGATCCAAAAACAACAGAGTTGACTATTTGCTCAATTTCTTCAAATATTAACTAGGTTGCTTTTTCAGTGAATTAATAAGGAAAAGGTATTTTTATGTGCCTTAAACTTAAAAACTTGAAATCTGTAATCAACCATAAACAACATAAATAAGAAGAAAATACAACAAATTTGATGATAGAGTTCATCCCTCCTGGACTACATCTCCGAGTCTACTTCCAATGGGTGTCCAATGTATTGAAAATTCTCATAAAGTTTCTTCACATCAAAATTCACCATTCTGGAATCTACTCATAGACATCAATGGTTATTGTCAACTGATAGGCTTTGGCCTCAGCTTTCCAAAGCAACTTTTAGATTGCAAAAAGTCCCAATATTGGCCAAGATATGCCTCAAAAGGAATTTATAGGAACTCTTCAAAACAATTATAGATTCACTCCTTCTATCTCCCTTGGCTGATGGCACAGTGTTAAACTCTTTTATAACCCATGGAAGGTCCTGGGGTCAAACCCACAGACTTACCAGGATTTTGTTGCAACAACATGTATTAACATAGTATTTGACTATTGGTTTATTCACATACCATGTCATAATATGATATATAGTCTAACACCAAAGTTTTAATACAGTATAATAATATCAGTGGATATACAAATGAATCTCCATGTGCCATGTATAACAGATGGTATATAACCATAGTATAACAATAGACTTCAGTGATATGTATTAAACCTTCCACGCGGGATTTGAGGTAACATATATATTATCTTAAACATTGGTATATAGTTGTTGTGTTATGGTTTCTCTGTGTTGATTTTAGAATGGCATTAACAAATTTGGCATTGGCATTAAAAAAAATTGAGGGTTTGGTGGGTTGTTGGATATGGTGGGCTCTTCCAACCCTTCCCCCACCATGTAAATAAAACAAAGTTTAAATATAGTTTTACGTCCATGATATATTAAGTCATGTTGTGGCCCGTTGGTAAGGTTTTGGGCTATCGCCCTCGTGGTTGCAGGTTTGACCCATCGCTTGGTAGTTTGACATGTGAGTTTGACCTACTACCATGTGCCCTGCTGACCTTCTTCCACTTGTCCTTCTCGGGCACTGCCACTTGTCTTGCTCTGGCCCATTTTTTTGCCTGTTTGGAAAAAAACTTCAGAATTCCTTTTCTCCCTCATACGAAGGCCATTTTGAGAACTAGACATACCACCAGAATCAGTGCGATAGGCTCTTCTACTTGGTGATTATTTCGTGAGAATCTGAGACTAGTAAATATTGAGAATTTTGAGGATCCTCCTAGATCATTCTTCTCCACTAGAAATTTTGGACCACCAAAAGTTTGGTTTTAAGCAGATATGATGCGAGGGTACTATTCCCTCACCTTTCCAATCTCCATCTACCTTGATTTTCTTGAATTCATGCCATTGAGTCCCACTCAAAGATGCTTTACATCTCCTCACCTAGAAGTGTGGACCTTCCTATCCAAGATGGTATCTTCCTCTAACTCAGTCATACATTCAAGTGAAAAATCATCTATTGTTGGAATTTCAGCATTTTCCTCTTGATCCATGAACATTGGAGTTTCATACAACTTCAATGTATCAACATTTACAACTGAATATATATGAATGTATGGAGGAGAATTCAACTGGAATGCATTGTGCCCAATTTTCTCAACAATTTTAAAAGGACCATACCTTATAGGTTCAAAATTTTTACCTTCACCTTTGATCCTTTCTTTACTGATGTATAGCCATACTTGATCACCAACCTGGAAGTGATGATCCATCTGATGCTTGTCATGACGCATTTTGTACTTGGCCTAACTTTTCTCCAACTAATCTTGCACTACTTCATGAATCTTTTGGATTCTTTGAATGAACTTGATTTCTTTGTCAGCATCTCCATGTCCATCCTCCTTATCTTCTTCACCAAACATAAAGTCCATTAGTGATTTTGGCAAGTACCCATAACATGTTTCAAAAGGAGATATGCTAGTAGAAGAACCTACACAAAAATTCCCTAAAACATGAGAAGAATGTGCTTCCCTGATCACATGCACTCTTTCTCCCTATGGTATGCACAACTTACCAGGTGGTACAATAACCTATCATGAACATGATAATTCACTTCTTCCACCTAAGCAACATGAGTTAGTGATTCATAAATATCCTTAAAATCAGTATCTTCAACATATTGTTCTATGTAACTTTAATGTGCTAAAGAACTATTTTGCAGAATAACTTAAGCATTCAAAGAAGGTCTTGATAACATATCAGCTATTGTATAGGTGGTAGATTTCTTATAGTTGATTGCTAAATGGAATTGCTACAAAAACCCCATCCATCTATAATGTTGAGGCTGTTGCAACTTAGTTTGTGATTGAAGGTAGTGAAGTGCCTGATGATCTATATGACTCATTGTTTCTTTTCCCATTAAATAATGTTTACATTTCTTAACACTTTCCACTAATGCATACAATTATTTATCATAAGTTGGATAGTCAACAACTTATTCAGAAAATGTTTCTGAATGAAAGCTGATAGGATTTCCTTTTTGTAATAATATTGCACCCATTGCATACCCACTAGCATCAATTTCTATTTCAAATGGTTGTTGAAGGTCTGGCAAAGCCAAGATTGGAGATGTAGCAATTTTTTGCTTTAAAGTATCAAATGATTTTTGTTTTTTTCCTCCCCACTTAAAAGAGACTTTGGAACTTGTTAAAGCATGAAGTTTTGATGCAATAAAAGAGAAATGAGAAATAAACATCCTCCAATACTGAACTTCACCCAAGAAACTTCTAACTTCCATCACATTTTGAGATCTTGACCACTTAACAATTACTTCAATTTTAGTTGGATCTATTTTTAGTTGACCTCCTCCAACCACGTAACAAAGATATACTAAGGAAGCTTTTCCAAACTCACATTTAGAGAGTTTGAGATACAGTTTCTCTCTTTGCAACACATCAAAAACGTGTTTAACATGCTTTACATGTTCTTCCCAACTTGAACTAAAAATAAGAATATCATCCAAACAGAATATGACAAAATTATCAATAAAAGGATGAAAAACATCATTCATCACTATCATAATAGTTGTTGGAGCATTTCATAACCCAAACAGCATAACCAACCGTTCAAAAAGCTCTTGTCTAGTCTTAAATGCAGTTTGGTATATATCATTCTCTACGATACAAATCTGATGATAACCACTTCTTTAATCTAGTTTTGTAAAGTAAAAATCATTCCTTAACTAATAAAGAAAATCATTGATTCTAGGAAGAGGATACCTATTCTTAATGGTGATTTTATTTAAATCTCTAAAATCAACACACATTCTCCAAGTTCCATCTTTCTTTTAGACTGACATGATCGGTGATCCACATGGAGAAGAACTAGGTTGAATAAAGCCTTTATCAACCAATTCCTAAATGTGTTTCTTAATCTGTTAATTTTCAATGACTAACATACGATACATGCCAATGTTCAGGATAGGGGAATCACATTGTAATTGAATCTCATGTTGTATTTCTCATTTTGGAGGTAAATATTTTGGCTCTTTAAACATTTTTTTATAAGAATCTACTATTTCAACCAATTTGTCCTTAAACTGAGAATCACATCATTGAAAATCATCACACTTATATTTAGGTTGTTCTTTAACAATCATGAGAATAAACGTTTTATTTGAATTTATTAACCTTTTCATCTGACTGACATTGATTAAATCCAAGTTTGTCTTAATTTGATGTACCCTAACAATGTATTCAATTCCATCTTTAAAGATATGAAACTTATTCTCCTTTCTATGAAATATTCCATCTCGATCATAAATATATGGACTACCCAACACAACTCCATATATATCTAAAGGAATCACATCTAATTCAACTTCATCAAACAAAATTAGTTGTAATTGCAAACCTTAATTGACATTTTTTTGTGACTTGCATTTTGGTATTTTATTTCAACCATCCTAACGGGTAAGGTTTTGGATGATTCTTAGTTCCAAATCCCAGTTTCCTTCCTAATTACTCAGAAGTTAGATTTTCTTGTGATCCACTATCAGATAATATGTCTATCTTAGTGTTCTTGGATGTTATCCTTATGTGAAACAATTCAACTCTCTTATTTTTTTCAATCACATTATTAGATTTTGAAGAAGATGCAAAACAAGTAGAACTAGAACTAGTTTTAGAAGGATTACCTGTCAAACCCATAGCGGTAATATTATTTCATCACCGGAGTCGGATCCCAAATCTTGTTGGACTGTAGCATTAACTTTCATCTCACCCTTCTTCTTTAGGAACTTAGGCTTAAGTTTAGGATGAAGCTTCCAACACTTAGAGTCATCATGTCCAAACCTCTGACAATGAGTACAAGTAGGCTTTTCTCCTTCCTTCTTTGTTGTTACCGATTTCTTCCCTTACAACTTACTCTTTCCTTTGCCTTCTTTTGAATCTTTGTTCTTTGAATGCTTGAATGGTTTCTTTGAAATTTTTTACTGAAAATTTCTACCACCTAATTGAATATGAATGGCTTGTACACACACTTCATCAAACTCAGTTGTATTAAACATAAGCAAAGTATGTCACAAATAAGAATGAAAACTTCCAATATACTTTAACAAAGTTTCGTGTGTTTTTAATGGAAAATAAAGTGCTAATTCCTTTTTCATGAATTCCTGTGTAATCCCTTGCACACTCTATCCTTTACCTTGCCTTAACTATTGCCAATCCATTATAGCCTATTGCATATATCCTAAAGGATAAAATTTCTTTCTAAGAGCTTTAATAAACTTAGACCATGAAGAGATAATTTTACCCTTTTTCTTCAAATCTGATTGAGTTTTACTTTCCCACCAAATCAAAGTTTTCCCTCCCATTCTAAGTGTAGCTAACTGAATTTTTGCAGATTCATCGACAACATTTTGAATTC
The DNA here is from genome assembly GCA_000404065.3 of Pinus taeda. NCBI lineage: Eukaryota > Viridiplantae > Streptophyta > Pinopsida > Pinales > Pinaceae > Pinus > Pinus taeda. The sequence goes on from APFE031564186.1 coordinate 146,226, forward strand.
TACAATACACCTCAAGCTCCTTTATCCAGTTATCTAACTTTTCATGATTCATTTCACCATCATATATTGGAAACTCAAAGTTAACATCAACCTTTAAAAAAGGAGATTTGTTTGGTTTCTTTTGTGAGTCTGCATCTAAACTTGAATGATAAGAGAATAAAGAAGAAGAAGACAAAGATGGAGGAGAAGGAGGTTCATTACCATCATCTTTTTCCTTTCCCTTTTTCTATTTTGTGCCTTTAGAAGATGAAGATGCATATCTAGTCTTCTTGTCTTCATAAAGTTTTGTAATCATCCTTTCCATATCAAGGAATGCTTTCTAATATTTCTCCTCTCCAACGACCTTTGTTTTAGGAGCTTCTCTTTCATTTGGCTCTCCCATATTCAACTTTTGAGAGACTTTCCTCTTTCTAATCTCTGGATTTATCTTCTCAAGTTTCCATTCTCCGCGTTGCAACCTCGATCTAGTCAACATTCACATTGGCAAATATCATGCTTATACATTATCAACCTTGCTCTAATACCAAAATATGATCCAAAAACAGAAGAATCGACTATTTTCTCAATTTCTTCAAATATTAACTAAGGTTCTTTTTAAAGTGAATTAATAAGGAAAATGTAATTTTATGTGCCTTAAACTTAAAAACTTGAAATCTAAAATCAACCATGAACATCATAAATAAGAAGCAAACACAACAAATTTGATGGAGTTCATGCCTCCTAGACTACATCTCTGGGTCTACTTCCAATGGGCGTCCAATGTATTGAAAATGCTCATAAAGTCTCTTTACATCCAAATTCACCATTCTAGAATCCACTCACAGGCATCAATGGCTACTTTCAACTGATAAGCTTCAGCGTCAGCTTTCCAAAGCAACTTTTAGATTACAAAAAAGACCCAATATTGTCCAGGATATGCATCAAAAGGAATTTACAAACATTGTTCAAAATAATTACAGATTAATTCCTTCTATATCCCTTAGCCGATGGCGCAATGGTAAAAGCTTTTATAACCCACGAGAAGGTCCCGGGATCAAACCCGTGGACCTCCCAATATTTGATTACAACAACATGTATTAACGTAGTATTTGATTGTTGGTTTATTAACATATCGCGCCATATATATGATATATGGTCTATCACCAAAGTTTTAATATAGTATAGCAATACCAACAGATATACAAATGAATCTCCACATGCCATATATAGCATATGGTATATAACCATAGTATAACAATAGACTTTGGTTATATGTATTAAACCTTCCACACGGGATTAGAGGTAACATATGTATGTTAAAATTTGGTATCTAGTAGTTGTATTATGGTTGCTTTGTGCTGAGTTTAGAATGGCATTAACACATTTAGCATTGGCGTTAAATCAAACTAAGGGTTTGACAAGTTGTCAAATATGTCGAGCTCTGGCAACCCTTCGCTCGCCATGTAAATAAAACAAAATTTAAATATATTTTTGCACACATGATGTATTAAGTCATGTTGTGGCTCGTTGGTAAGGTTTTGGGCTGTCAACCTCATGGTCATGGGTTCGACCCATAGCATGGTAGATTGACCTATTGCCACATGCCCTGTTGAACTGATGCCACTTGTGCTATTTTGGCACTGCCACTTGACCTGCTCTGGCCCACTTTCTTGCCTATTTGTACAAAACTTTAAAATGCATTTTCTCCCTCATACGAAGGCCATTTTGAGAACAGTACATACCAATGGAATCATCACGACAATCTCTTCAACTTGGCACTAGTTTCATGAGCATCTAATACTAATAAATTTTCAGCATTTTGAGGATCCTCCTTGATCAACAACCACTAATGTTTTGATTTTTTTTCACTTGTAGAAATGTTTTTTGAAGTTTTTCATTGCCTTTTCCAAGTGTCACATGCATAACCCAATATTTTCACTAATAGTCGTTGTTGCAGAGACTCTCTCCACATGCTCCATTATTCTTCAGTTTGATTGATTCTTGGACTTGCTTTGTTTTCATGCATCATCATTCACTCATATATGTGCCCACCTTCACTTCTCCTTTCATATTTTCTCATTTTCATGTTTCCCTTGGGTAGATATAGGCTTCCTTGGCTAGTATCTAGCTCTTCCCGACATACAATGTGCATTTCCAGATCTTAAGGCTTTGCCTTGGCCCCAGGAATTGCGCAAAGGCTTCTAAGGCCTGATTCCAACTACATATTGCATAGTTCCAGGAACTAGTCCTGATCCTTGGTCACTGAGAGTACACAATGTGTAGTCACAACTTGCCTTAGCCTAACTTGACTATGAATTATGCAGTTCCAATCAACACCACCTCCTCACTGGTAGTTGGGACTACACAATGCACAAAACAAGTTGGCAATCAGTCACCTTTGAAATCCAGTATTGCGCAATTCTTCCTAGAAGTACCCTAGTTTGTTACTTGGTCTATTCTTGAAGTTATTTTGGTTCACACTAATATTTTCATGCCATGAGTGTGCTCTTTGTCTTGAGGTACAACAATTGTTTAGAAACTCTCCACATTTACAGGTAACATCACTTCCAAGAGAGCTACATCACAGGATACTGTTAAAAGTAGCACTGAGGATGCAGTTGAGTAGGTGTCAGTGAGTTTACCAATTTATGCAGACACTCAGTTGTTCATTGAGAAGGACATGAAGATAACATGGAAAGAAATCAAGGATATATTTACATGAGACTTCAAGTAATATCTAGAAGATCAGCAGATGTATGTCAATATCCACCAGTCAAGCTTACACAGGGTTACTTATAGGTACCAAACCTTACCTTGTGCAAACATCATCCAGTGGATTGTCTCACACACAGATCCCAAGATGATGACATTGAGCAGTGATAGTGGAATGTAACTTGCTACCTTCAAGATGGAGAATTATCATCATATGTATTAATTATCTCAATCGATGAACTACATGGATGAACTTTTTGTTGAGAAATGGAAACCATAAATTCGAGTTTGATTTTCCCTTGAATTAAACTAAGAATTAAAATCGAATTCTATTCTCATAGATACTTATAAATAATTAATTATGTTTAATTAACTTAATGAGCTTAGGAATTTCAAGTTGGAAGTCTTTCTATAGTCATGTATATGTTCTCCCTAGGTTTTAGGGGTCTGGTATGAGTTTAAGATGAGTTGGAAATTAGATCACTGTTATAGCACCATTTATCACCCTTGGTATTTGTGATGCTTGGTTTATGGCCTAGGGCAACCCCTCCTTCCAGACTTGGTCCAAATATATTAAAAACAATGTTTTATTCCCTATATGCTACTTTGCCCTGAGATAAAAGTGTGTACACGTGGGTTAGTCAATACCCAACCGACGAATATGTGTTAAAACACTTTAAAAATTAAATTTCCTTAATTACGGGTGGAGTTCACAGGTTTTACCTATTGATTACCTCCTATTGCCCGTGGCCCAACCATTTCCAATCTAAAAAACTAATTGGGAGAAGTATAAATAGACTTCTATGGGAAGCCCTAAAGGAGGAGAAGAGATAGAGTTATTATACTGAGATTATCCTTGACTAAGTCTGATGAATCCCTATGCCTCATGCACTTCCCCAAGCTTCAGGAAACCCTTGTTTCCTTGATTATAGATGTTCTCCCTCTTGCTTGAGATATCATAGTGTTGGTTATGGAAGAAGATTGTTGAAGGTTGGGGTAGGACGAATCCGGAGGACGGTTCCACTTGGAGCCCGAAGAAGAAGACTCAGGTGAATTCTCTCCTTGTTATTTATAGCTTACTGTAATAAAATAAATGATGTCTTGTTTACAAAATTAACTTTGTTTATGCATCAAATTATGTTTTAATTCATATATGAACATTGTTTTGATGTACAATTAAGCATTTGCTTATATGATATAAAGTCAAATTTCGTGAATATGCTTTACTTCTACACTGTTATGTATGTTTGAATTGAATGATTTTCAAGTTTCAAGAACATTGGGAGTTTCAAAGGGTCTGAACCCTACGTGACCTACTCGAACGAAGGAAATCTGAGTACGGTCACTCTTATGTAGTTTGTTTATATAAGCATTTTGCCTACGTTGAATGAGTGTTTCTTGTTGTAGTTTGCTCCTACCCTGTTGGGGTTCTAACCCAAAGCCCTATGGTACTTATTCCAGTAAAAATCACTCAGTTTACTCAGTTAAGTTCAGTTAAATCAGTTATAAATTGTTTTTGGAACTAATACAGGACTAACAGTCAGTTGGTGCACTAATGAATCCACTAGTGCTACTCTAGTTAATTGAAGATTCCCTCATGAGAAACTCATGCATGTCATTCAGAGAAAGACCCAGTTAAGACTAGAGTGTAGGGAGAGTGTACTATCAATTGAATGATTTACTGAGTTGTATAGATCATGCATGCAATTAGGAACTGGACCTAGTTTGGATTGCACAGTTTTGGATGTAATGTATTCCCATTAATATGAGCTATTCAACCATAGAAATTGGGAAAGGAAATAGGGGCTTGGAGAGCTGTTGAATTGGCTAAGTGTTCGCCAAGAGCTTGCTTGTGAGCTGAGAGAGTTGAGCATACTTGTGCGGAATTCTTCTAGTGAGAACAAGCTTTGTATCTTCACTCATATTTGTGATATATGCAATACAGATAGTGGTGTTTTGAGCAGTGGCTTTCCTTGGATACATCTTGTGTTATGTGCCATTGATTTATATTCTTCTTGTTCTTATTATTTTCATCGATCTATTGGCTTCCACTGTTTGAAAGTAGAAGTAGATTCTTGTCTTGTGCTTTAGTAAATTGCATGAGCTTGTGAATCTACATGATTTTCTACACTTTTCTATGCCACCCACAATTATGTAAACACCAAAGATATTATAAAGCATTGGGGGAAGGAGCCATCAAAGTTCAAATCCATACCCAATCATGTCTAAAAGATGAATTCACTTAGAAATTCCTACCAATACTTGATCATCTTCGCATGAAGATTGTATAGTTAAGAGAGCATGAATACCTTTCGGAAAAACTCGGTTATTGTGTTATACTAATTGGTGAGTGATGGAAAACCATTTAACTCGTCGGATCTATTGGCTCATCAGTTGAAAGTCTATGTAACTAATGCTCGTAATCTGATCAAGGATGAGAAAGCGAGATTCTACATGCCCGCGTATTTACTTGATGCAATATGTGCCCAACATCAATTTCCAGGCATGGGTTGGATGTGGACACCACATGAGCATGTCATCAATATTTATTGCAAGTTTCTTTTTGAGTGAAGCTACCAAGGAGTATTGTCGAGGCTAGCTGACCATTTCATCACCCTAGTGTTCAAGTTGATCTTTGAGCAGGGTCCACCTTGCATGTCCCAAGAAGCGATGGAGGCATTACTTAACATTGCAGATTGGTATGCCTCACCCAGTTGCACCTTCATCAAGATCGTTGGTAGAGAATAGCCTTTGCATGTTCTACCAAGGATTACCACGGACAAGTTGGTTATGCAAGAGGTCGCATATTACATCTCCATAGGGTTATTAGCAGGGTTACATAGGAGGAAGAAGGCACCATGGCCTACTCTTCCTTTGTGGATTGGATTGTCTGATATTAAGAGCTTTAAATATGTGGATGTCGATGCCAAGGAGATAACAAAGTATGAGTTTTGAACCAAATATTACAATCCATATGATCCCCACAAGAATTGGAAGAACCACTATGCAAGAGTGTATTATCCATGGATCCACAAGGCACGTCATTGGGAAGAGGAGGACCCTTGGAGGTATTGTTACAAACACTCCAAGCTCAATGAACTAGTTAGCATAGCCATAGAATAGAAAGTTTCTCTGCTGGCAGTAGCGCCACATGAAGCAACAAAAAAACAATAATAAGAAGCAAACCGAAGCAGGGCAAGGGTAAGAGGGAGATTTATGAGAACCCAAAGGTTGAGAAAAGTTATAATTTTAGAGAATACCCTCTCATCAAGAAAGAAGCTTTGGTAGTAGAGGAAAAGAGGAAATAACGCATAAAGAGAGAAGAGAGAAGGAAGAGAGAGAAGCAAAGGTTGGAGGAAGTAGAAATAAAGTTGCAGGAAATGGAGAAGTTAAAAGAGGAATAGGACCTAATAAGGAGAGAGAGGGAAGAGAACTAGAAACAAGAAAAGGAGGAAGAACAAGGTGTGATCATAGAGAAAATTATGCCGATAAAGGTTGAGGAGTCATAGCAATCAACAAGAGAAGAAAAGGGTGTGCAGATGCAAGTTCGTGAGCTTGTTCAACAGATTGAGAAAATGGTTGAAACAATGGACATGGAGTTCATACAAGAGCCACAAGACCAAGATACCAACCTCATGTCGAGAGCATACGAGGCTGCCCCTCAGCCTCTACTGTGGAGTACCAAGGAAGGTATGTTTCGATGGTAATTTTGGTATCTTTTCATTAAAACTCAAAAGCTTTTTGCATGGGAAATTTAGATAATGATAAGGATTTATAATGAAACATGAGAGATTAATGAGAAACACTGATAATCGTCATTTCTATGTGTAGGAGGGAGGAAAAACGGAAGGTGGCCATTCCAAAAGTAAAGACAAGGATGAGCTAACTGCTATCCCTTTGACAGGAGACCGGAAGCAAACCAGATCAAAATGGATCAACCCAAGAAAGGACGCGGAGATACCAGCACAGAGAAGAAAAGGAAAGAAGTGACGCAGTGGATCGCTATTTTATCTATTTTCTGTATCTAGATATCTCCGCCATCTTCCTTATAAAAGGGATAGCACTGTTGGCTACAGGGGAGGATCTTTTATGTAATTTCTTTTAAGGAAGATCAGGACTATGATCTTTATGTTCTATTGAAGATTTGAGTTCTTGTAATTTTATTGCATGCCTTAATATAGACTTGTTCACTCTTTTATATTTGAGCCTAGATCTATCTTAAGTGGTGTACCTCTGGAGGCTAAGGGCTCGGCCCTGGAGGACACTTGCTCTTGTACCATTATGCGTGGTTTCCGTGTGGTTTGTTCATAGGCGTAATCTGGTAACCTGTTGTATTTTAAGAATATTCTATTACATGCTCTGTTATGATTAAGTCGTCTCATGTTCCTAAACTTTATAGTGATGCTATGTCATTTTACCAATCCTTTAAGTATTGATTAATCTCTACAGGACACTGTCACTCTATTACAGAGTTCATCACGATTGTGTTTAGCATTATAACAAGTTACCTTGAAAGGTCTGTTTTCACATGATTACTGAATGTTACTGTTCTTCATCGTGAGATGCAATCGTATGCGTTTATCCAGATTAATAACAGAAGCAGAATTGAGTATGTTGTGTTTCTAAGGTTTTGATCGATAGTGTTGTTCCATCATATGTGTACATCTTTTAAGATTGAAGGATTGATGTTTTGATTGGAGTGATTAAATAGAATTATACATTAAGGAACTTGGTTATTGCTTATTTCGACTGTTGTTCTATTTCTGAATTGTTGTTCCATTTACTTGCTGTTCCATTTACTTGCAGTTCCATTTATTTGTTGTTCCATTTCAATTGCTTTTCCATTTCCAGATTGCTAATTTGTTGTTTCTGAAGGACAGTCTCAGGCTGTAGTGAGCCCCAGCATCTGCTAACTAGCTCCGAGACCTCTGATCTGCTCCCATCAGCTATGAAAGGGATGTGTTATTGCTACCAAGCCCTTGGCTGATGTGCTGTTCCATTTCATTGTTGTTTCCTTTACTTGTTGTTTCATTTCTATTCATTAAGAATGGTCTCAGGCTGTAGTGAGCCCAGCATCTGCTATTCGACTCCCAGACCTCTGGTCTGTTCTCATCAGTTATGGAAAGGATGGGTTATTGCTACTAAACCTTTGGCTAATGCAATACTTGGTGTGATTTGGTCTTTTGAAGTAGTTAATTGTAGACTTGCATTAATTTACTTTCGTAGCTTTGAAATAGTTGTACTACAAGCATTACTCTGGCAAGTGCTAAACCTCAGACTGAGACACTCTTTGAAATAACCAGACGTTCCCAGATTGACATATTAATGTGAGGTAACTAGAGGTTAAAGAGACCCTTTTTATAGCTCTACATTTTGGCGCTGTTGCCGAGGAAGGAGTGTGGCCATTTGTCTTTTTCAGAGTAGTGTACGAGCCTGCTAGGGAAGAATTGGGTTTTGAAAACGGAAGGTAAGAACCTACGTGTGGAGCATGTAAAATCCCTGCTCCTTTGCCCGCTTTCCTGTAGATTTGCTGTTATCTGCTTAAAACTTAGTAGTTAAATTGAGTGCATGACTAAGCAGAAAAAGCAGGAGAAAAATCCCAAACGGTTACCAAAACCAGAAAAAGCTAAGGGACCGGTGACCCTTGGTCGATCAACATACATAGAAGAAATCTATAAGAAAGCCGAATCTTAGCCTTCAGTAGGACCCATGAAAGTTACTTCCAAACATCCTACTAGTTCCCCTCAGGCCTCAGGTTCACCATCTAAAGCCTTTGCTGAGGTGCATAGTCAGACTGACGAACAAGACTTTCAAGAAATTCAAAATTCTATTCCAGAACGACTGCAAGAAGGGAATCTCAGTAATCTTTATGAAGGAGAAGGGGAAACAGGGGAAACTGGGGAGCCATGATCTCCTCCTAGGATAACTCAGCCATTGAATAGCCCAGACAAAGGGAGTGCGGTAAAAATTATTGTTGAAGAAACCCTATCCCCTCAGACAGAAATCCCGGATAGAGGAAGTGCCATTAAAACTGTTCCTGTTGAAAACATTCCCCCTCAACCTAGGAATACCCTCTTAGATATTCCAAAAGGTTATTGGCATATATTTGACCCAATGGCTCAAAATCCGCCAAACACCCAAACCTCTACATTACAATACCCCATAGTGGATTCCGCAACAAATGCTCCTATGAAAGCAATCCCCCTTCAACACATTCCTACATTTCACGGACTTACATTAGACGACCCTGATGCATTCTTATTTGAATTTGATGTGCTATGCAGGGGATATGATTACACCACTGACCCCCAGAAACTAAAATTATTCCCCTCCACTTTGAAAGGGGTAGCTTTAAGATGGTTTATGGGATTAGGTGGTGGAGTTATAAATAACTAGGAACAAATGAAAGAATCTTTCCTAAAGAAATATCAAGATTACTGTAGGTCTAGAGAACTAAAAGATGAAATATTTCAGATGATAGCTAGACCAAATGAAACATTAGAGGAATATGTGGAATGTTTCCAGTATAATCTGCAAAGATCCCCTTATGCATCATTGCCTTTGCCTGATAACGTGTTGAAAACAGCATTAATAAGGGGCATGAAAGAACAGTGGATTGAAACATTAAACATTATGGGGAAAGGGGATATTTATCAGGAAATTTTTGCTGACATAATTGATCTATGTATCAAGAGTTCTAGAGGCAGTACACGAATCAAACCAACAGAACATGATCGATTTAGATGAGAAAATAAAATTTCATCAGAAGGAGTAACACGTGTGGATATTGGAAATTTATTTGAAAATTTTAAAACTGATATACTAGGAACATTGACTACAGAATTGGACGTTTTGCAGGTTAAGCAGAAACAAATGGAGGCAGAACAGAATTTGGCAATCTTCTGCCCCAGGTGAAGGAAGAAGCATAGCCATAAGGAATGCCCACTAGATACAGTTCAGACATGCGCCATTTGCACAAGGGATCACTCTACAGAAAGTTGTCCCTCATTACCTGGACTGAAAGCGGTATATAGGGAAGCAGAAGAAGAACCAGAGGCAGTATATCTACTTAACCAGCGTCGTCAATGGTAGCTGCGACAAACTGGTATGTTTTCAGACCCACCTTCTTCTTTTCAGTATCCACAGTACAATACTCAACAGTATAATACATGGAAAAGTCAGTTTCAACCCCCATTTCCAAACTAGTCATCACAGTCGTACCCTTCTGCAAACCCGTGGCTAAATCAGACAAGCCAATCTGGCTAGTCGAATCCTCCTTATCCCCCACCATACTGGCAAAACAACCCATACCCACCACAATGGACTCCCCCCACCTCACAAGGTTCAGTCTGGCAGAATAAATGGCAGAAACCAACACAGTAGCTAGTAGGAAATATTTATTTCCCTCAACCTACACTGCCAACTTTACAGCAAAACCCCCAGTCTAATCTCAGACACCAACTCCCAGCCCAGCCCAATCCCAATCCAAATAATAGACTGATCCAAGCACTTCAAATTTTAGAAACACCAGAACAAGGACCCAATCTGAGGGGGTGCAATGATCTGCAGCTAAGATCTGGGCGTATTATTCAAATAGAGGGAAATAAAACAGTTCAGATTGAAGATCAGTTACCTAGAGAACATCTGTCACAAGAAGAGGATGTAAATAGACAACAAATTCAGAATCAAGAAACTACATCCTCTCCCCCGTTCCCAGAACATTTAGTCATACCTCGACCTATACAACAACCTAATTTCGACATTCTGGGAGAATTACAAAATTTGTACATAAAAATCCCATTCCTTCAGGCCATTCAAGACATCCCGATATACGCTAAAACCATTAAGGAATTGTGCATAAAAAGACCGAGAAGGAATGTAATAGATAATCCAAGAGTTCAAGTAGTCGGTACTTTATCTGACCTATTATCAGGAAAGGAAACACCTATTAAGTATGAAGACCCAGGAAACCCAATACTAACTGTTCAAATTTATGGCCAAACCTTAACTAATGCCTTAGTTGATCTTGGAGCTGCAATCAATATATTGACCACTGTCACTTGCCAAAAGTTAGGTATTACATCTGCAGAACCCACTTCAACTCTGCTGGAATTGGCTGATCGATGTGTGGTTAGGCCGGAAGGCATATTGCATGATGTCATGGTCTCGGTTGATTCTTGGGAATACCCAACTGATTTTCTGATAATAAACCTGAAAACCCGACTAGATGGACATCCATTGATCTTAGGAAGACCTTGGCTCTCTACCGATGATGCCTATATCGGCTGTCGGCAAGGGAACATGATCATAACTAAGGGGGCGGATATCAAGAACTTAGTACTATATCCCCCAGCGCAGCCAAGCATCACAATAGTTAAAACTAATAGGCACCTTGTATCATATCTTACTGACAACATTAGATCTCCATTAACTATACAAGAAGCACTAGAGTTCAAAGATCAAATAGAAGATGATGCCATCAGCAACTTTATTAGTCAAACTGAACTCACATCTCGTACCCAGTGTCATATGATAAAAGCAGCATTTGATACCGAGGTAGAGGAGGAACCTTTGAAAGATGTGCATGACCACACAATCCCTGTCACTTCAGTTGCACATAGTAAAATGGTGGAAATCGAACCTGGGAAGACCTTAAACATTAACGCCGACCTTACATCGGAACAAGAAACAAAACTCATCCATATTTTAACAAAATATAAAGATGCATTTGCATTGGATTAACCTGATATGAAAGGAATTGATCCTAAATTGTGTACACACCACATCTACATAGAAAATGATGTAAAACCTATTAGACAGCCTCACAGAAGACTAAATCCTCATCTAAAAGAAGTAGTAAAAGCTGAGCTCCAAAAACTTTTAGATGTTAACTTCATCTATCCTATCTCTGATAGTAAATGGGTTTCCCCACTTGTGGTGGTACCGAAAAATAATGGGAAGTGGAGAATCTGCGTGGACTACAGAGAGCTAAATAAGGCAACGCAGAAAGATCACTTTCCTCTCCCATTCATCGATCAAGTATTGGACACTTTGGCAGGCAAGAAATTCTTTTCTTTTCTTGATGGCTTCAGTGGGTATAACCAAATACAGATTGCCCTTGAAGATCAGGACAAAACTACTTTTACTTGTCCTTGGGGAACATTTGCCTACCGAATTTTACCTTTTGGTTTATGTAATGCCCCTGCCACATTCCAAAGGGCTATCCTTAGCATATTTGTAGATCTAATAAATGAAGGATTGGAAGTATATATGGATGACTTTACTCCATACGGAGAGGAGTTTGATCCAGAATTGGAAACACTAGAAAAAGTCCTACAACGCTATATAGCTACCAGGCTTTGTCTAAGCCATGAAAAATGCTACATGATGATGACAGAAGGAATTATTCTAGGACACTATATTTCAGCAGCCGGCATTCAGGTAGACCCAGCCAAAATCCAAATACTTTTGCTTATTCCTACTCCTACTACTCAAACAGAGGTGCGTAGCTTTCTCGGATTCTCTGGTTATTACAGAAGATTTATAGAACATTATTCACGTATTGCTGCACCATTGTATGCACTAACTGGTAATATTGATTTCCTTTGGACAGAGAAATGTGAACGTGCTTTCAATGACCTAAAAAAGCTCATATCTACAGCCCCAGTCCTTCGGGGACCAAATTGGGATTTGCCATTCCAGATATCATCTGATGCCTCAGATACAGCCGTTGGAGCGGTCCTTGGCCAGGAGGAGGATAGGAAACCATATGAAATTTATTACATTAGCAAAAATCTATCCCCTGCTGAATTAAATTATACTGTCACTGACAAGGAATTTCTAGCTGTTATACATGCTATCAATAAATTCAGACATTACATCACTGGATATCCCGTTATCTTGTACACAGATCATTCTGCTATAAAATATTCAGCAAATAAGCCTGTCATAAATGGCAGAATAACCAGATGGCTGATTTTATTGCAGGAGTTTGACATTAAATCAAGGATCGACCTGGCAAAGAAAACCCGGTAGCTGATTTCCTCTCAAGAATGCCAAAGCCAGTTGATGCAGCAGCAGTTGAAGATCAGTTTCCAGATGAGCATCCCTTTGCTGTTGCTTTTCAAACACCCTAGTATGTTGATGTCGCCAATTACCTAGCAGTAGGTAAGTTACCAAAGCATCTAACCCCTAATGAGCGGAAACAGATTGTCCAGGGAAGTACCAGATTTTCCTAGATTAGGGGCTATTTGTTTCACACAGGGGCAGACATGCAAATAAGGAGATGCGTTCAACAAGATGAAATTTTTGATATATTGAAAGTATGCCATGACCAACCATGTGGTGGACATTTTTTTGATCGTAGGACTGCACATAAAGTATTACATACAGGGTATTATTGGCCCACAATTTTTAAAGATGCAAAGAAATTTGTCCAAGCATGTGATAGTTGCCAGAGGGCGGGACGCCCTAGTCACTCAGATGAGATGCCTTTGAAACCACAGTTAGTCATCGAACCATTTGAGCGATGGGTCGTTGATTTCGTGGGGCCAATCAACCCACCATCAAACCAGAAAACATACATTCTAGTGGCAACAGAATATGTCACCAAGTGGGTTGAAGCAGAAGCCTTGCCCAAAGCTACAGAAGAATCTGTTATACAGTTCCTGCTCCATCTATTTGTGCACTATGGCCTCCCTAGTGAGATAATCACAGATGGAGAGCCACAATTTGCTGGAAACAGAATAGCGGTAACACTTAACAATTATCATGTTCAACATAAAATGACCACCCCATATCACCCACAGGCAAATGGGCAAGTAGAAAGCAGCAACAAGATAATAGAAACGATTATAACTAAAACAGTTGCATCACATAGACGCGATTGGGCTGCCAGACTACCAGAAGCACTGTGGGCTTATAGAACAACATGGAGAAGCACCACTGGCCACTCACCTTACCAGCTAATGTTCATAAAACAACCTATCTTTCCTATAAAATTTGAAATCCATACATTACGAACAGCAAAAGAAGTTGGGTTAGACTTAACCGAGGCACAAACTAATCTATTGCAACAGATTAATGAGCTGGATGAAATTAGGCTCTCTGCACTTCAACACACTGCCCTGATACAGCAGTAGAGAGCCAAATGGCATGATGCTCTCATCAAAAACAAAGTCTTCCATGAAGGAGACTGGGCTCTTTTATATGACTCTAGATTTCAGGACTTCCCCGGGAAACTCCAGACTCGTTGGCTGGGACCATATGAAATTCAGAAAGTACATGACAATGGTACCCTCACACTGAGTACTATTGATGGTCCTGGGTATACCTTTAAGGAAAACGGCCATCGAGTCCGTCTCTATCGCAAACCACTTACTCGGGAGTCCTTCTGCCAACAATTATGCCAAGATTCAGATATGGAGATCTTATGGGAGGAAGACAAGTCTCCTCCACCTGTAACTCACTAAGAAGTTTACTTTTCTTTACAATTTGTATATAGCTGTCTGAATTATTTTTGTACATATTTTTTTTGACAACATGTTTTGATTTTTGTTGTTCCTTTTCCAAAAGGAACAACACTTGTGATTTTTGTTGTTCCTTTTCCAAAAGGAACAACACTTGTAATTTTTGCTATTCCTTTTCCAAAAGGAACAACACTTTTGATTTTCGATGTTCCTTTTCCAAAAGGAACAACACTTTTGATTTTTGTTGTTCCTTTTCCAAAAGGAACAACACTTTTGATTTTTGTTGTTCCTTTTCCAAAAGGAACAACACTTGTGATTTTTACTATTCCTTTTCCAAAAGGAACAACACTTTTGATTTTTGTTGTTCCTTTTCCAAAAGGAACAACACTTTTGATTTTTGTTGTTCCTTTTCCAAAAGGAACAGCATTTGAGTGTTTTTTCTGTTCCTTTCTAAAAAAGAACAGCATTTGTGTGTTTTTGCTATCTCCGAAAGAAACAACACTGTTTGATTTCTGCCGGTCTTTTTCCAAAGGAACGGCACTTGTTTGATTTTGCTGAATAGAACTGTTGATTTCCACTGTTCCCTTCCCCAAACAAACAGTTGTTGTTGTGCCCTTCCTTGAAAGAGCACTACTCATATGATTTAAAACAACTTGTTCCTTCTTAAGGATGCTGAGTGCTAATGTTCTTTCGGGTCTTTTGGAAATACAACTATCTACTTATGTGATGGAAACAAAAGCACAATATACAGAAATCGGTAAATCATAAATCGCTATCCTTATAAGTAACTGCCCTGAATTGGCGAAAGGACGTAGGGAAAAGATATGCTTATTTATCACCTTTTGTTGCCATTGTTCTACTAACTTTGTTCTGATTGGTTATCTCTATCATGCTGATTCCTTTTTATCTATTTTTATTATCATTCACTAATAACATCAAAGGGTTTATACCTTCCTATTAGGATTTTAAGACTTCTTCTACCATTCCTACTCTTAAGGATTGTTGAACCACCCTTTGTGTATAAATAGGAAAGGCTCTCTATTAAAAGCAAGAAAAAAGAAGCAAGCAAAGCAGTTTTAATTTTTTTTTTTGTCAAATTGCAGGATAGGGAGTCTCATTACGAGCTGGCCTACCATGATCATCAGGATGGAAGTGAAGTGGAATTCCCACAAGGGCCACCACACCCGGGAAATGGTCCAAAAGGTATATCAAAATAAATAACCCTTGGAACATGAGGTCTCACCACGAGCCGGCCTGCCCACTATTCGCTCCTTCCTCGTGAATGGCACTATGACTAACTGGTTACCAAGCCTGCATAGTGGCCTACAGTTTTGACATTATATAACACTTCCTCGCATACACGAAGGACTATGGTTCCTGGGGTGAAATAAACAACTCTGCCAAGGTTATGGACACCTGTCAGTAGTAGAGCTCTGTTAATGGTATTGAAGTCATAACCTTTACACCAATGGGTAAGGAGATTATATCCTTTGTTTCTTATAACATGATAATTAATTTAATTACCCAACCATATAGCGCATGACTATCTATTACCGCCAATCATTACGGAGCTAGTGACAGTGACTGCATGAGACTCACTAATTATGGCAAATGTCTTATCCCCGAACTTCCATCAACTCACCGCAGTCG
The DNA here is from genome assembly GCA_000404065.3 of Pinus taeda. Lineage (NCBI taxonomy): Eukaryota > Viridiplantae > Streptophyta > Pinopsida > Pinales > Pinaceae > Pinus > Pinus taeda. The sequence goes on from APFE031564186.1 coordinate 162,035, forward strand.
CTTACGTATTAAAAGCAATCTAACTTTCTACCTCGATTTCAATAATATGTTGTTTTTGCGGACATGGCATATTTTCATAAGTTGTTCCATAAAGGCCTCACGGCAGAGCAGACACTGCTCCTTTATTTGACGGCTAGGATAGCCTATCACATTGCGGGGGGGGAGGTAACCACATCATTCCCCAGAGAACGTGTCAGTCCATTATTCGAGAAGATCTTGTACTTGAGCACAGCACGGCTCAACGGTATGATCATTTGCCATTTTTGTTTCCTTTTGCATGAGTCACTGTTCGAAGCTATTGCCATTGCATACGCCGTTGCATTTGAATTTGAACGAGAAATACGCCACCAACTTCTCTGCGTTTCAACGAACAACTGCTATTCCTTTGATAATTTGCAAGTGAAGCTATGGGAGGAAGGTCAGTCCGCCGAGAACCACAAACATTAAATGTTTCGACTGCAGCCCGAAGAATCCTGAAGAAAGAAGGATGGTTGACCTATCTCAACCACTTGAAGGAGTCTAATGAAACTGTAGCAAAGGAATTTTTACAGAACCTATAGGAAGAATACTCCACAGTAAGAGGAAGGCGAATAGCAGTCACTGACGACATAATAGCAAGAGTCACAGGACTACCGGCCACGGGACCAGTATGGACAATAAAGAAGGAAAGGCTGCAGAAGATTGTGGAAATCTTTTAGGAGGAGGGCCAGAGGTTAACAGTCCGAGGAAAGGAGGTGCTACCAGCAACGCTAGGAGAACCATGGATGGAATTGGCGAAAATTATCCAGAGCTACATTACTTGCGAGGGCAGAAAAGACGTGGTAAGACCACGACATCTGAAACTCCTAGCTGTCTTAAAACAAAAATGTTTTGTGAATTTACCTGCATTGCTAAATTCGCTATTGCATGATGTGGCATGAAGTATGAAAAAGGCACAACACATAGAATCTATGGTTAGCCACCACGGATTAATTCGCTTGATAGTGAATCATAGTCTCAGCCAGTAGCAGAGCAGCTGGGAAGAACTAATTGATATTATCAATAAAGGGACAGCCACATCTAGATGCCCAGAAAAATGTAAATGAATTGATAGCACACCCTGACGTCCAGAGAAACGAAAGAAGGATGCTTGTACAGAAGCGCAAGCTGAAAAACGAGCTGAAAAACAAGCTGAGAAACAAGCTGAAAAGCAACCTGAAAAACGACCCGAAAAGCGGAAGCATGACGCTGGTACATCCGAACAACTAGAAAAACGTAGAAAGTCGGCGAGGCTCGCAGGGTTACAAGAAGAGCTAAAGAAACCCTGGGCTCGCACGAGTCAAGCAATAGAGATCATAGATGAGCAGTTTGCGGAGACAGATACAGAGGAAGAAAGCAACGAGGATGTAGAGCAGTCTGCAGGGATAGAGACAGAGGAAGAAAACAGCAAGGAAATAGAGCAGTCTACAGAGGCAGAAACAGAAGAGGAAGACGTCGAAGGGGAAGAACAGTCAGCATAAACGAAAGAAGAAGACGTCGAAGGGAAAGAACAATCTGCAGAGGCAGAAATAGGAGAAGAAGAAGAAAAGGTAGAGCAATCTGTAGGAGGAGAAGAAGAACATGATGAGCAGACTGAAGAAGAAGGAGACGAGAAAAAAGAAGTTGAGCAGCCCGAGCAGGAGGAAAGAATGGAATAGCAGGGAGGAAGCCCAGTACAGGATCCGTTAGGGGAAAATGAATTGGCCAACATTTTGGCCAATATGGGCTAATATCGCCAACCCCTGAGTCCATCCAACCTCCAGGCCGAAGAAGAAACCCAGGAGAAAGATGCACCCAAGGAAGTGCATACAGAAGAGGCAGAAGTAGAAAATTCACCCGTTCATGATGAGAAGGTAACAGAAAATGTCGAGCAGAAACAACCCGTACCTAGTCAAAAGGCACCAGAGGAAAGTCTGGAGGAAATAAGGGCAGAAGAGGAATTGGCCCAAGAAACAACAGAGCCAAGTAAGGTTCTTACCCCGGAACAACCACCTCAAGAAGAAAATCAGGAAATTAGCCACAGTCCAACCCACAACAAACGGTCTGTTGTCCTTTCTGAGAAGATGATGGAAATAAGGAAATTACAAAAGTAGAAGGGGACATTGTTAAATGTAATAGTCAGGCTTCGCCAGCAGATTAGGCTTCTAAAAGCAAGGCAAAGGGGGGAAGGGACCTCAAGAAGAAAAGGTTCGGCCACACCAATAAGACCCTGTAAGAACAGGAGGTGGAGGACCAGAAGCCGTCCCACCACTCAAAATCCTGACAGAAACCAAACTAATGTTCCTAATGAAGCAGAAAGACAAACTGCTATTCCAATTGAAACAAAAGAACGGACTGCTATTCCATTTGAAAAGGAACAGCAGTGGGCTCGAGTTCATGTTAAAATTGAAAAAGATGATAAGATGGTTCAGACGGAGGCACCACCTTCGGGAGTAATAAGGGTTATGAATTCAAAGCAGCGTCATAAGAAAGTCCAAGTAAAGCTCCCGGCCTCCATGGATGCATGGAAAAAGGACCCAAAAACAAGAACCCTTCACCATCATTTGAAGCAGACCCAGCAAGAAGCAGAAAAGCTCAGGGAGCAAACGGTCCCCCGTGAAAAATATGAAGAATTACAGCAGCAGTTAAGGAACGTCAACCTATCTGAAAGCCAAGCCTTCGAAGGATGGCGAAAGGAACAAGAGAAAGTTTCCAAGGTAACCCGTAGATTAGATGTAGTTATTAGACAGATGGATACCTTGTGTGCTCTATACAATGATGTCCTAGCATGTAGAGCCCCTGCCAAAAACTATGCCTTGTTTCTAATGGAAAGGTACTTACAATTGAAATTAAGGCCGTTAGGGCAGGTGCTCCCATAGAAATTAACACTATAAATGATTTTATAAATTGCTGTAAGCATTATTGGGTAAAAGTACAAAGGTTATTGTGTGAATTTTATCTGCATAACCTTGTACTAGAACAAGAGACCGAGCTGAACCCTGGCCCTTTTGTTGGGGATATTCAATTACAAGCATTCATTTCATTTGTAGTCAATCAAATTAAATGGATTAAAGCCTACAATGCATTTCAGAGACAAGAAAACGGATTAGATCTATGGGTAAGAGCTGAGCCTAGAGACCCAGAACAGTTATGGAGAAGTCATAGAAATCTCATGAGCTCCAGGAGTGATTGAAGCATTAGGACCCATGCATGAAGCAATCATTCGGCAAGGGCTTGAATTCTTTTCTTCTATTAAAGACCCTTCCATTGAAGCAGCTAAATTTCGATATCGAGTATCTAATCCGAACATTCAGCTCAGAGAGCCATTTAAGTATGAAAATTTTAAGCTTCTTGCTAACTGATTCACCCTTTATGGTGAACTTGTTTTGAGGGAAGGGCCATCCTGGTTAGGATATAGGTTCCGGCGTCCAATCATTTGGCATCCTGCACCCAGATACCAAGCCCTGTATGAGATGCCCGAGGGCCAGAAAAGCCATTTCCTTGATCATCTAGTTTCGCACCATGGATGCAGGCCCCCACACAAGATTCCATCTCCATCCTACTCCCTCACTGCTCTGCATGTCAACTACAATGTTTTCATGAGGCCATGAAAAAGGGTAAGCTGGGGGGTGTGTGGAGTACCAAGGAAGGTATGTTTCGATGGTCATTTTGGTATCTTTTCATTAGAACTCAAAAGCCTTTTTCATGGGAAATTTATAGAATGATAAGGATTTATAACGAAACACGAGAGATTAATGAGAAACACTGATAATCATCATTTCTATGTGCAGGAGGGAGGAAAAACGGAAGGTGGCCATTCCAAAAGTAAAGACAAGGATGAGCTAAATGTTGTCCCTTTGACGGGAGACCGGAAGAAAACCAGATCAAAATGGACCAACCCAAGAAAGGACGTGGAGATACCAACACAAAGCAAAAAAGGAAAGAAGTGACACAGTATTAATGATTCTGTGAATCCCTCAGGATCTTAGATCCTGAGGGATCACTATTTTATCTATTTTTTGTATCTAGATATCTCTGCTATCTTCCTTATAAAAGGGATAGCACTGTTGGCTACAGGGGAGGATCTTTTATGTAATTTCTTTTAAGGAAGATCAGGACTATGATCTTTATGTTCTGTTGAAGACTTGACTTCCTATAATTTTATTGCATGCCTTAATATAGACTTGTTCACTCTTTTATCTTTGAGCCTGGATCTATCTTAAGCGGTGTACCCCTGGAGGCTAAGGGCCTGGCCCTGGAGGACACTTGCTCTTGTACCATTACGCGTGGTTTCCGTGAGGTTTGTTCATAGACGTAATCTGGTAATCTGTTGTGTTTTAAGAATATTCTATTACATGCTCTGTTATGATTAGCTCGTCTTGTGTTCCTGAACTTTATATTGATGATGTGTCATTTTACCAATCCTTTAAGTATTGATTAATCTCTACAGGACATTGTCACTCTATTACAGAGTTCATCACGATTGTGTTTAGCATTATAACAAGTTATCTTGAAAGATCTGTTTTCACATGATTACTGAATGTTACTATTCTTCATCGTGAGATCCAATCGTATGCGTTTATCCAGATTAATAACAGAAGCAGATTGAGTATGTTGTGTTTCTAAGGTTTTGATCGATAGTGTTGTTCCATCATATGTGTACATCTTTTAAGACTGAAGGATTGATGTTTTGATTGGAGTGATTAAATAGAATTACAGCTTAAGGAACTTGGTTATTGCTTATTTCGACTGTTGTTCTATTTCTGAATTGTTGTTCCATTTACTTGCTGTTCCATTTACTTTTTGTTCCATTTATTTGTTGTTCCATTTATTTGTTGTTCCATTTCAATTGTTGTTCCATTTCCAGATTGCTAATTTGTTGTTTCTGAAGGACAGACTCACTTTGTAGTGAGCCCCAACATCTGCTAACTAGCTCCCAGACCTCTGATCTGCTCCCATCAGCTATGAAATGGATGTGTTATTGCTACCAAGCCTTTAGCTGATATGTTGTTCCATTTCATTGCTGTTCCCTTTACTTGTTGTTTCATTTCTATTCATTAAGAACGGTCTCAGGCTGTAGCGAGCCCAACATCTGCTATTCGGCTCCCAGACCTCTGATCTGTTCTCATCAGTTATGGAAAGGATGGGTTATTGCTACCAAACCTTTGGCTGATGCAATACTTGGTGTGATTTGGTCTTTTGAAGTAGTTAATTGTAGACTTGCATTAACTTACTTTCGTAGCTTTGAAATAGATGTACTACAAGCATTACTCTGGCAAGTGCTAAGCCTCAAACTGAGGCACTCTTTGAAATAACCAGACGTTCCCAGATTGACATATTAATGTGAGTTAACTAGAGGTGAAAGAGATCCTTTTTATAGCTCTACATCCACTACATCCAGTGTCATATTTAGTGTCAAGAGGGAAAGGAGAGGTTGTTCTCCTTGATGATTACCCAGAGATGGATGTGTACAATCTGTCATTTGATGAGTTGCAACAAAGGATTGTATACAAGAGTTGAAACAATTTCCCGGATGATGGTGTATCACCTACATTTATGAAGGAAAGGGTGATAGTTCTAAATTTCAAGAAGCATCTAGTTGCCATGGTCGATGCCACTATGGCGTATGTAGGAGCCATAAGATCTAATTCCAAGTTATTGTTAGCAAAGAATGAATAGATGGCTAAAATCTTGCAAGTGTCCAGGTGAAAAGCAGAAAAATCCACAAGCTTTTCAATGGCATAAATGAGGAAGGGAATATTTGCTGAAGTATTATCTCTTGAGGCCACCATGAGGAAACTCTATGATGGATTTGTCATCATACATAAGGTGGTTTTCCATCTATTTAGTTTTCAGTGGTGAAGAAGAAAGATTTTCCAAACTCTTAGAGACATACAAACTTCTATCTCCCATGTGCAGGAATGGGCAATGAGATACAAACGAGCCCTACTTCACTTGCCCAAGATGATGAATCCACAGGCCAAGCTAGACAAAGCAAAGATCTGGATGCAAATCTAGAACTATGAGCAACTTGCCCCTTTCATTAGTAACATAGAGGCTTCATATGCACGGTTGTTCAAGAGTTTGGATATGATGGTGTTATGTGGAATTTTTTATCTACGAATAAACACAACTTCCCTAAGTGGGTAGCTAGACTTAGAACAACATAATTAAAGAGTTTAACCTTCTCCTACAGAAGATAAATAAGGCAAGGGACCTACTTGTTATCTTTCACTTCCCTTGTCTCCTTTGAATATCTCCCATTGCTCCTTTTCGAACTAAATCCGCTTGATTAGTACCTACAATCATAAACAGAGGACAAAAACCAATCAAAGAGAGAGATATATCTACTATAAGAAAATGGAATTGAAAGCATTTACACATATAATCATCATACATAAATACAAGAATGAAGGAAAAGGTATAAACAACTTTATTAAGTAGAAGGAAGTGTTACAACCAAAGAAGTCATATCCCATGTCACTCATCCAACTTGAGTTCCATCCTTCATCACATCAAAAGCACAACACTCAGACAGCATAAAAATACTTGCTTGTGATCTCAAACCTCAAATGAATAGTATATCCTTACAATTCTTCAAAGTCCAGCCCCTAATCACTATGATGAGTGCTCAATTTATGGGGAAATAGAGGTGGTTGGGTATTGAATGGATTTCCAATTTGGGAGTTAGTTTCGATGGAGGAAGGGATGAGAGGATAGAAGGTTATTTGATTCATTCTCTATCCAATTTTGAGATCATAGGAGAGGATAAGAGGTGGGAATCTTCTAGAATGGTCTAAAATGTAGGAATATTCCAAGAACCCTATGAAGATTTCGCTCAATCTTGCCCAGCGCAGGGCAAAGTGGGCCTAGGTGCTCTGCAGAGTAGGCTAGAATGGGCCTAAGTTCTCTGCAGTGTATTTACCCCTGACCAAGGCTGCATTGGTCCCTCAACGATTTATTTTAGGATGTATTCAGGCCAGAAAACTCTCACGAATGATGGCATTCAATGTCGTGACTTGTCTAGGGCATGTAGCAATTTAATTAGGGTTTGATGAGCCCTAATAGTACTTATCTAAACGCTGGGAGTGATGTGCCTAAATAGACCTATAACAGATGGTAAGGACACATAGGATCCTGTCAATCGATTCCTTCACCATAGTTAGGGAGAAGAATGAACTATGAATAGATATCGATACATACATGGAGAAGCTCAGGCAACAGGCCACCAATGATCACTTGGAGATGAGCACATAAAACATGCAGAAGTACATCGATGGTCCTACCATAGTCTAGACCATGTTGCACATTGTTGGCTTAAGGGGGCTTGACCCAGGTTCAGAGTTGTTCATGTTAACCAACAAAAACCTATCTATTGGCCCTTTCGGCAACAACCTACATAGCATAGGCTGCAGTCTACCTGAAGCAATATTGGCAGATGCTAGAACCAGGTTTCTGCATCCAAGGACATGTGATAAGTGGTTTTTAAGATATGATAGTTCAGATCTGCCTCCGCGCAGATCCATATCCTTCTAGGGCTCCTTACTATAACTCTACTTGAGTGGCTTCTAGACCTTCACGAAGGTCTACGATTAGTCTTTGCGGACCTTAAACATACCGATTATTTGCTTTTGTGCATCAATAAATAGCCCTAGATCTACTTTCGCGCAGATCTATCCAACTCATTAGAAAACATAATAGAAATAAACCTTAACTTCACGAACACAGATAATTACTTAAAACATGCCAAAATAAGATAAATTCAACATTTTAGCACAACATTCATACATTACTTCATGAAAACATATTATTGAGTGACAAAATACAACATAACAAGAATTGAAAATAATACTCAATTGCATGTTAATTCTTCAAAATTAGTCTTTATTCAATTCCAACATTCAAATTACAAATTTCTCCGCCTTATGCACTCAGCAGCAGGGATCCACGCACTCATCTACAGACTTACCAAGGCCTCCTATGCACTCAAGTGCAAGAGCCTTCCCCTTCTTGCATAAGTACAGGAAGCAAAGCCTTCTTGCCTTAGAACTAGCCCAAAACAACAAAACTCATTCAAAATTCAAAATTCTTTATTCCAAGTTATCTCTAAGACTCGCTATGACTCAACTATTTATAGCTTTCTTCCATACAATACCATGGTCCACAGACCATGCGAGAATCTTCAAAATGACCCAAAACAGGCCACTAAGACCCCTTTGACTCCTATCTAAGTGCGCGCTCCTCATTGACATTCCGCGGAGACATTACATTCTTTATAAAAAAAATTACAAAACTGGGTTAAACTAACCCCAAAACTGACCCTAGGACCATATCCCAACAAGCCCCCAACGCAGAGATCATGGTTCATCCTCGAGTCACTCAGGTGGTGCCTCGATCTTGCTGCGGAGACCTCCAAGATCGACTTGTAACGTTGCAAATTCAGCAGCGCACTGTGCCACAGCCTACTGCACTTCTTCCACCAATTTTTTTGTTGTTGGAACCTCCACTTCTAGGCGCATGATCCTCTAAGTCTGTTGTAGCATCTTTAGATTTTCCTAAAGTGATAGAGTAAGCTGACAAGCTTCCTCTAGCCACAGCTGTAATTTGTCCTTTAGAAGGGTCTCTTTCCCCTGCAATTCTTTCGCTTGTGCTTGCAACTGCTTTCCCTCCTATAAATTCATGAGGCATTGCACTGGCACCAAAGTGCACACAGTCTCTCAGACCTCATCATACTTATGTTGTATCTCTCGGACATCAGTGTTCAATTTTTGCAAATTTAGGTCCTCCTGTAGATTTTTCCATAATTCCATTGCTGCGTCAAACATCATGGCATAGTATGTGACTGTGGTATCCAATGTGTTCATATTTTCCTTAATTGTTGCTGCACATTGCTCACGAACCTCTGATATAGTCGTTGGTTGCAAATTCAACTATAGCTCTTATATCTTCATTTGGAAATCAAAGGTAACCTTGCCAACCTCATCCTTTCATGCACATACCACAACAACCAATTTCCTTACTATTTGCGATGCTTCGGCATCCTATGGGATGTTCAATTCTAGCATGGTTTTACAATCCTGCTCTATTGTTGTCTCCAATTTCTTAATTATTTGCTGCATTTCTGCCTTGGCCTTCAGCACCTATGCTTTCTCTGCAAACATCTCCTTATTATTTACCTTGAATTCGCTGATGACTATGAGGGCGTGCTGCTCTCTAATCCAAAACTCATTTGAAACACCCTGATGTAAAGCGTGGAGGTTCTCGAGTGGTGGCATGGTCAAATTCACTCTCATTTATTTCATGGTATTGAGAATAGCATGATCTTCATCTAACTCTGTGTGAACAGACACTTCTAGCAATGGTATGAATCTAAGGTCCAGAGTCCATTTGAGCTCACCGACTATTCCACTTCCTTGTGTTTTTCTCTCTTGCACCTCGATCGCTTTCCTAATGCCCACTTGAATCTTGCTCACCTAGATCTGCTGCTTGCGTAGATCCTTTTGGATGCTCACCAGTGTCTGCATATATTGTTGCTCAAACTGCTACAACAACTCAGTTGTCATGTCTTGAACCTTGTCACCAATCTCATCGAGATCACCTTCTGTAAGCACCATCGAGTCAATGTGCATCTTCTTATCAAACTTATGCTTTTCTCATTGTCCACTCAAGGTGAAGGGTGTGCTCTGCTCCTCTCCACAGCCTCCTTCCTGTTCTAAAAGCTCCTCCTCATCAACGTGCCGCAAATATGACCTTTTAACTTCTTTTGTCTCCAAGCATTCTTTCTCATCCTGCTCTTTTACAACGCACTCTTTCTCTTCCCGTTCTTCCTCCGCAGCTGCGATAATAGCAGCTTCTTTTTTCTTCTATCCAGCCAAATCTTGTGTGAGCTTCTGAGCTACATCCTTATGCTTCTACACAATGGACAACTACGTAGCAAAGCTTTTTGCACCTTTACTTGTACCCAACCCAATCTCTGTGTGTTCGCGCCACTCTATTGGCCAAGTTCCAATGATCTCCTACACATTCATTTTAGAGAGCAAGTATGGCAGCTTGTCCCATATGTGCTTTGGGTCCTTCTGCACTTTGATTGACACACTATGGAAATCGACCTTGAAATTGTGTAGGCCATCAATTGCTCAAACAAGGTTGGGGACAACCTTGGCCTCTAACTGATAACCATGCAAAGGTACATCTCCATCAGAATCCAAAATATTTTTTACTCCTTGTTCCTTTCCAGATCCTTTGTTGCCCACAGTGAAGTGAACCTTGCTACCTCAGGTAAATCTTCCTTCTGCGAGGGAAACTGGCTGTCCTCCGATAATCTCCAAGTGACTAAAACAAAGTCAATAGAAGTCATGCATAATGGAATGACTTTCTTTCTTCAAGCTTCATGGGAGTTCACTAGGAACTCTTTGCATAGGTATTTTTCCCAGTTGTGTTGAACACCCTTCGCGCACTGGGCTACTATTGATACTATAGGTGTCAAAACCTTGTCCGCGCAACACTTCCTCATGATTTTTCTTGCAAGAATCTGGGTGAAAAAATGCACCGCCTGGTCCTCAATAGAGTAGATAGAATATCTGTGAGACTTCTTAACAAGCCCATATTTGGCCTTCATCTTATTTACTAATTCCTTTTCCCCAATTTTCCCTCCAAACTCCTTAGGAGGGTCCGCTCCTTTGTAAGGTAGCTGGATTAACCAATGAATTAACATGTCTGTTATTGGGTTGGGCTCCCTAAGCCATAGAAACGTGTCATTCATCAGCATGAGGAGCTAGCGCACACACATCATGTTGATAGTCGATCTATGAAAATGCACCACATAGAGCATGTGAAGCAACCACGCCTGCTCAACACCTCTGACCCACTTCAAGGGTTCCAACCATGTAACCCCAGTCTCTTCATAGTATATCTTTGCCATATATTTGTTGGTTGCCATATGTGGGGACCTCTCATGGTTTGCGAGGTCCCAATCCTCCATTTTCAGCATAGGAATGTGTGCTAGTGTTGTGCCTTCCAATTCCACCTATTTAGGCAACAGGGGAGTCGACGCCATGAATTTCTCGAAATATGGATCCTTGGTAACCTTTCTTTTTCCATTCCAGAAAGGGATATATAATGGGAGCTACGAGATAAGCTCGACCTCTTTAACATCCAATTCCTCCACACCTTGGTATTCCTCCTCCTCCAAATCAACCACTTTCTTTGGTCGTTTTTCCTTTTTCTCCTTTTGTCACACCTCCAGATTCTTCCTCAGTTACATTCTCACGGGCATTGACTTCTTCTATTTTTCTTTAGCAGCAGGTTGCTCCAGCCTAGGTGACCTCAGCATGGTAGGCACAAGGGTTGGTGCTTCCATACTTGAACTCTCACGTCCCGACATGTCAGAAACAAAAACTTCGAAACTTATGGCTTCAGCAGGGTTTGTAATAGTGATCCATTCTATGAACATCTCTTAGGCTTCTATAGTGTATTAGTGAACAAGGGGCGTGTCACGAATTCCTCCTAGAATTGACAATTCATAAAATTCAAACAACAAAGCACCTAGACAACTGTTAGAATTATATTTATTCTATTAATTTATATAAATAATATTATTATCGGAAAAGAAAAAAAATAAAAATAAAATTAATAAATAAATAAATGAAAATAAACTTGATCCCTCCCCTTGAGCCTTGGTAAAACCTAGCTGTTAGAGGTCATGTGTATATGTTACTCAGTGAAATACAGCTGTTGGAATGGCCTATTGTCCCTATTTATCTTATCGCTCAGATTGGATCCTCAACTTGTCTTGACAATGAACCACATTGGTTGGTTCAAAATGCGTTGACAAATGGTTTTTATGTGATTTTGCCAAAATTATTCTCACAAAGATATTATGGATCACAGAAGTCTAAATTCTATAACTCCTAGAATGCAAAGTGTTCTTCGCCAGACCAACACCCATAATTTATAGGAAGTTTCGAATTTAAATCTGACCATTTCCCCCCAATTCTAATCATAAATGCATCTTTGGCGGTAGATCTCCAAATACTTTCACCATAAATAGCACCTACCCACTCCTATTAGCTAATTTTTGGCCATTAAATCATGAATAATAACCTCAACGACTACTTTTGGACCCCTCTACATGGCACCATCCTCCATGATGCAGCTCATCCAACGCAACTTCACGTGTCGCACCCCTATCGTCCATCATGCAACATCCCTACAATTTTTTCCACTTAGTCGAGAAGCGTAGTTTATAGTCCCGCAATCCCTTGTAGCTACCTGGATTACTAAGGCTATCTTGATTCCATATAGTCATTGCACACAGGCAGGATCCCCTATATACGACTTCATCCTACATCCATTCACTTTTCCAAGGAATGGTTCCCCATTGAGCTTTGCGGGCTGAACTACACCACCATTCGTGATCTCCTTAATAACGTATGGCCCCAACCAATGCATTTGAAACTTTCCTAGAAATTTCATCAACTTGTTGTCATACAACAACACTAGATTATCTATGTTAAACATCTGTAACTTAATATGCCGATCATTCCATACCTTCTCACATTCCTTTTTCACTTTTTGGTGAAATTCTGCAAGGAAGCGGTGTTCTTCTAGCTCCATGATCTACGCGAGCGTTCCTCCAAGGTTTCGCGGTTTTCCATATCTGTCAATGCTACAATACGTAAACTTGGAATAATATACTCCATAGGCATTATGGCTTCAATTCCATAAACCAACCTAAACAACATTTTTCCTGTCAACATATTGGAAGTCATCTTATAAGCTAATAAAACAATAGGTACATGCATATCCCAGTCATTCCTCTGTGCATTGCTGACCTTTATCAATGCATGCTCCAAGATCTTGTTAAAATATTCTACCATTCCATTCAGTTGTAGGTGATAGGGCATGCTCTTCTGATGATACACTTGGAATTCTTCATGCATCGCACTGATTGTTTCATTCAATAAATGTGTACCCCTATGACTCATAAAAATATGAGGGCATCCAAACTTCCTTAAGACATATTCAAATAAAAACTTTGCAGAAGTGGCCATTGTACAATCCTTCACTAGTTGCGCTTCCACCCACCTAGTTAAATAATCAGTTGTAGTAATGATATACCACATGCCCATCTTCTTTCTTGGTGGTTGTATTGGACCGATAATTTCAATGGCTCATTTATCAAATACCTACAATGAAACTTGAGGATGTAAGGGAAATTCATCCCTTCGCAAAGGCTTCCCCATCCTTTGGCAAGCAGTGCATGCCTTGCAGTATGCCTTAGAATCCTTGTGTAATGTAGGCCACCATAACCCAAAGCGAAAATCCTTCTACGTGGTCACTTTCCCTACATACTCACCTCTTGCCAATCCCCCATGGGCTTCAGTTGGGATACTATCGCATTCAAATTTCTGAATATACCATTACAATATCTCATCTGATCCCATGTTATATGAATGACCTGCAATCACTGAAAAATCTACAGCGTAAACTACTAACTCCTTGTTCTATTGAGTGGAATAACCTTTCGGGGTTGTTCACGTTGTTAAGAACTAAATAATATCAGAAAAATGATCGTCCGTGATGCATGCCATAAAGAGTTGCACATTTGGCAGTCCTTCCTCCAAACTACTTGGTTCTTCACCTATTGCAATCCTAGATAGATGGTTTGGGCCCGCATTCAGCCTTCCGGGTTTCACAATCACTTCAAAGTCATACTCCTGGGGCAATAATATCCATCGACATATCTTCCCCCCCAACGCAGGGTTATTGACCAGGTATTTCAATGCGGAGTGTTTTGTATAAATTTCAAAGTGTCCACCCAACAATTAATTCCTAAAATTCTATAGTTCTTAGACCATTGCCAACTCTTCGCACTCTGTGGTGGAGTAATTCCACTTGACTTTGGATAACTTTTTTCTCTCAAAACCTATCATATGATCAATCTCTCCCTCACCTACATGTGTTAATGCTGCTCCCATTGCAATACAAGAGGCATCAACATGCACATGAAACTCCTTTTTCCAATCTACAAACACCAAGATAGGTGCTATCACCATTTTATCCTTTAAGACATCCAAGTTGCGCTGACAGTCTTCATCCTAGAAAAACATCACATATTTCTTTAACAATTTCTCCATCGGTGCGGTTATTTGGGCATATGCCTTGATAAACTTCCTGTAGGGCCTAATGTGTCCCAATGTCGCGCGCAACTATTTCACATTCCTAGGTGCTTCCAAGTTCACAATTACGACGATCTTCGCAAGGTCCACCATCAATCCTTGCTTACATAGAATATGGCCAAGTAAAATCCCAATAGGCACATAAAATACACACTTTTTCAGGTTCAGTGTGATCCCATACCTTTGAAATATATCCAGCATGAGGAGCAGACTTGCAACATGGCACTTTGCCAACCCAAACATGGTCCAATCATCAAAATATACCTCTAGGAATTTATGAATAAACTCCTTGAACATCGTGATCACTACTCAAGAAAATATTGTAGGTGTATTCTTTAATCTGAATGGCATAGCTGTATATTGAAACCAACCCCACTTATTCGCAAAAGTTGTCTTGCTTCAATCTTCTAGCATGATATTTATTTGATGATAGCCCACAAATCCATCAGTAAATGAATACGCCTCATGTCTGCCAACATTCTCTAGTACTTCATCAATAAATAGTGTTGGAAACATATTATGCACACAGGCATCGTTCAACTTCCGTAGATCTATGCATATGCAAATCTCACCCTTTTGTTTCATTTGGTAGACCACCATTGGGCTTACCCACTCTGCTTCTTCTATCGGCTCAATAATACTAGCTTCCAGCATTTTATCTAGTTCTTGGCGCACCTTCTCCTTATATTTTATATTCAGTCGATAAGGTCGCTGCTTAACAGGCTTCGCATCCAGTTTCAATGTGATCTTCATAATTCCTAAATCTTTGATAATCCCTTTCAGATATGAAAACTTAGTAGGGAACAAATCCTAGTATTCACGCAGAAGCTTAGCTATCTTATCAACCTTATCTTCATCCCAATAGTCTCCTATCTTTGCGAACTTAGGTTCTTCTTTAAATCCAATGTTTACTTGTCGAGTTTTCAAAGGCTCAAATATATCTAGGTTTGCCACTTCAATCCTTCGACTTCACATTGTCCTTCTATTTCAGGAATGGTAATATTCTATGGATGATCTTCTTCTTCAACACTAGTCACATTATAGCATTCCAGCACATAGCGTAACTATGTACTCCAATCTGGCTAAGTCCAATCAACTCCTTCCTTCGGCGTTCTAAATATAACCACTTTTATCTCTTGTAGCGCCTCATGAATGCTCTCAAAACCATCTTCAAAGCTGAAGGTTAATAGAAAACTTTCCCTCAAAATGTCCCATTCAGTAGTGCCATGGCAAAGCTCCATCTCCAAATACCAGTTCATTGGGATTGTATCTAGCGTATGACAAAAAATATGCACCCATTCTGGTTTTGGTTTTGTCCCCCAGGCCGTAGTCCATCATGTTAAATGATCACGTGGATCATCCTTCCTACTGTATTTTTCTGTCATCCTGGTATTAGCATAGCCAAAGCTTAACTTCGTCATTCTTCTATATTCTCTCCATCTCGTAAAGCTCTCCTTGTGTGTACCCAACCAATGGGCAGGTGTAGTGCACAGTGCCAGCTCCAGTGCCTGGAATCGATGCTCTTCTGGTACTTCTTTTTCAAATTCATCTAAAAATAGTTCCACATCAATCAAACCATCATAATGTGAAAGGTTTCTTACCTCAATCAAGACACACCTCAACGAGTTGGTCATCATATTGCAGCAAAGTGTAGATACTTGATGCAGTTAATTTTTCCAATGTTCAAGGTCTTCATCTGATTCTGAGGTGCAGGAGCTATCCCTATCCCACGTAATTCATCCATCAACTGTAGGAATGATCCAATCATTATCTCACATTGTTATCTTGTATATCTGATCTAGATCATCGTCACTTTCTACATAGTTGCGCACAGGTTCAATATAATGCACTTGTTCTGCAGGGTCTAATGGAATTACAACCCTGAGCGACTTCTTCTCAAATGAAATATTCCACTTCTTCAAGTTGATTACCCTGTTCATATCAATAGCCTAGTCAATTCCTAGTAGCACGGGGTATTGGTTACTATCATACACTATTTCAATGACCTCAAAGTCAGCCAACATACTTGCACCTTCAATGTCCACCGTTACACAATATAAGTGCCCCATTGGAATAATCTTCTGCTGATTTTCCAATGCAAGTCTCCCCATTCTTTCCTAGGTCTACTTCGGCAGGACATTTGCATCAGACCTCGGATCCAAGATTACCTAGTCCATTTCATAATGACCTATCTACACAGTTAGCCTCATCTCACGCCCTATTCACGTTTTATGCTTACCAATCTTTATTACTGTGCATTATTTAGTAGGATTGTTTTCCTTATTAGCACACTTATCTATTAAGTCTTGCAATCCTTCTACTTCTTTCTAGTTGTGCAATAACTTCATACAAGTCTATAGGAAAGTAGCTAGTATTGAAGGACCTACCTCTTGTGTCGCACTACTCTCTGGTATGTTGTCATGACTTCCTAAGGTGGAGGCCTCAGCGAATTTCTTCTTTGATTCCATGAAGGTCTCCTTAGCGCGATTAAGATAAAAATCTACATCCTTCTCAGTAGCCTTGCGAACCCATCTGTCTTTCTCACATTGCTTACCTTTATCTTCACTAATTTTCATACCACTTCGCAACACAATATTTATACTTTGATCCTCTTCACGGGGCTTTGCCCTCATCATCTAAATGTTCTGCATAGGCTTCTAGGGTTGTTCCTTCTTCTGTTGCAACTTTCCGATAAGGACCGAACATTCCTTTATGACATGGTTAAAATATTGACAATACTAACATGAGGGATGCATGGGATTTGTACAATCTCATGTGAAGTGCCCTGCTTCACCATAGTTATAACAGATTACCTACCCACACCCTCGACTGGGTCCAACGCCTCTTCCTCGTCCTCATCCTTGGAATCCTTTGTGTGTTGCTCCTGCTCCTTCATATTGAGGTTGGTTCTTTGCCTACATTTTATAGGTATGGGTTCTATCCATCATCAAATCATAACTCCTATAATGGCATTCATCGTGTCCTACAGACTTACAAAAATTGCAAAATAACTGTTGAGGGGTATGTACAAACTTCTGCAATAGATGGCAGTTATCAGTAGCATGTTGTCATGTAACCTAACAATTAGTGCACCACAGCACAACTCTCGTGCTTGTCCCAAAATTATTCTCTAGTTTCAAGGGAATAATCCTTCCCCCTATAATATTTTTCTTAAAGACTGGGAAAGGTCCTTATCATGTCCATGGCTCTTACATTTTAGACACTAGATCTCAGCGCGCACCTCCTGATGAGATTCTTTTCCTTCCTTCAGGCTCTGCAACTCTAAGTGCAAGCTCTCCAACTGTGAATGAATTTGTTGTACTCCTAGGTTTGTATCCTAGATAGGCGAGTCATCCAACCTCATTTCAATCTCCAAGGCTTCCGCTTGCATTGCTATCTTCTGCTATGACAAAGGTGTTGTCAAATGTGGCAAGAGCGATGTTATAAACTAGTCACCATGTTGGGAATCTAAGCTTAACTTATTAGCTTCCCTGATCAAGCACTTCAACCTCTGATCAAAGTCCCAAGGTGTGTCATCAACCTGCTATTAGATTTCCTTAAATTTAATTACTAACTATGCCTCTGACTTAGGCTTACTAAACTCCTTCTTCAAAGCTAGTTGGGTACCTTCCAATGACGCGTTGGGGTTATCAGTGCAATATAACTTGATATACCATGTTAATGTGTGGTCCTGTAAAGATGTAAACAACGAAGTTTTCTTCATCTAATCATCTGTAATTTGTTGTGTTGTCCAAACAACATCTGCAACAAACCAAAATTATCCTGGATCTTCAATCCATGTTCCTTTAAAAATCTACATCTTCATCATGTTTGCCATGTTGAATGGTGGGGGTGGAGGTGGAGGCATAGGTGAAGGTGTATGAGGCAAAGGTGGAGGTGGAGGTGGAGTGGTTGGATGATGTATCCTCAGAATACCCTACGGTATTAACAGAGCTACACTTTGCGGTGTAGTTAGCACTGCCCCTTTGTCGTCACTTGAAGGGGGTTCAATGAGCAGACTATATTCTGGGATGGATCCTCCGTTTCTTCTAAAGAATATCCCACT
This sequence comes from Pinus taeda, assembly GCA_000404065.3. Lineage (NCBI taxonomy): Eukaryota > Viridiplantae > Streptophyta > Pinopsida > Pinales > Pinaceae > Pinus > Pinus taeda. The sequence continues at coordinate 180,278 of APFE031564186.1, forward strand.
TCATGTAGCCCCAAACATCAAGGTAACTGCATAACCCTCTTTTCACATAATAGCATTTTAATTCAAGGCTTCAGTGATTTCAAATACTTACCTTACAGTCATTTAAAAATTCTTCATTCCGCTTTGCCATAACTAATGTTTCTGTCGATCGCGAAATAAGTCATAAAGCTTCCCAATGTGCGATCAATCCAGTGATCCACAACCCGCATGATATTACTTCTTAACACCTCCAGATGTCCCACCAATTCAGGGGTCCACACTATAGGGCCTTGGGGCATCCATGTCCCTTAACTATCAGCTAATTTAGACAACCACTCGTATAGTTATTCAGGGAAGAAGCATAAGAACATGTACAAAAATCTCTACAACCACTAATCCTTGGATAATTTAGGGCTCCTGTTCTCTTGAGCAGCAAATGTCTGTGCTTTCCGATCAATCCACTTATCAATCTCTTTCTTTGTAGGAAACCATTTGTCACACATCTCTCAGATAGATCATAGTCCCGACAATGGAACCATTTGTTGTCTTAAGGGGGCCTGACCCAGGTTCAGAGTTGTTCACACCAACCAACAAAACCCTAACTACTAGCCCTTTTAGAAACAACCTACATAGCACAGGCTGCAATCTCACCCAAAGCAGTATTTGGGGATGCTAGAACCGGGTTTCTACATCCAAGGACATGTGATAAGTGGTTCTTAAGCTCTGACAGTTCAGATCTTCCTTCATGCAGATTGATATGCTTCTAGTGCTTGTTACTATAATTAGGGTAGAATGGATTCTAGACCTTTACGAAGGTATACAATTAGTCTTTGCAGACCTTAAACAAGTCAGTTATCTACTTTCGTGCATCAATAAATAACCCTAGATCTCCTTTCGCGCAAACCTATCCAACTCATCAGAAATCATAACATAAATAACCCTTAACTTCACAAACATAGATAATTACTTAAAACAATCCTAAATAAGATAAATTCAGTAGTTTCGGGCAACATTCATACATTACTTCATGAAAACATATTATTGAGCGACGAAATATAACATAAGAAGAATTGATAATAATACTCAATTGCACTATAATTCTTCAAAATCAGTGTTTAGTCAATTCCAACATTCAAATTACAGACTTCTCCACCCTACGCACTCAGCTGCAGGGGTCCATGCACTCAGCTGCAAACTTACCAAGGCCTCATGCGCATTCAGCTGCAGGAGCCTTCCCCTTCTCGCCTAAGTACAGGAAGCAAAGCTTTCTTACATTAGCACTAGCCCAAAACAACAAAACTCATTCAAAGTTCACAATTATTTATTCCAAGTTATCTCTAAGACTCATTATGACTCAACTATTTATAGCTTTCTTCCATACAATACCATGGTCTGCAAACCATAGGATAATCTTGAAACCAACCCAAAAAAGGGGCTAAGACCCCTTTGACTCCTATCTAGGTGTGCGCTCCACATCCACATTTCACGGAGATTTTACATTCTTTACAAAAACTTTTACAAAATTGGGTTAAAATAACCCCAAAATTGACCCTAGGGACCCTATCCCAACACACATGCTTCAGGATGAGTTGAAAAAAAGTTCCACGACCATGTACCCACAAGTTATGGAGGCAAGAGTTCACTTTCAGAAAGACACCATCAATTAGTATTGGGACACAATAGCACAATACCAAGTTTGGTATCAGTACATAATCGAGATTCATGAGGGCTATATTGCCGAGTTGGTCTTTCCCTAGACTTCTAAGTCATAGTGTTGTGTCTTCTCTCGTTGTCTCTAGCCTATTTTTCTCACATGGATACATGTGGAAATTGTATATTATTTGTGAATATATTGTAAATGAAATTCCAAGTATCATTAGTGGAATGTGAACAATCACTATGTAATGTAAAGAGTTATTTGTAAATAAGTTGAAGAGTCATGAGCGTAGTCAAAGAGTCACAAAAGGGAATGTCAAGGGTCATCCCACCCTTTGTTATAAACATAACCACATAACTCATAGAAAGGGATTTTTGGAAGCCATGCTTTTGGCTAGGCTTAGGCTTACAGAAGGCTTAGGAGTATTGTGATGAGCTTGGGCTTCTCTACAATGTAGAGAAAGTATACTTCTTTAGAGGAGCAAGTGGTGTTGACCGCAATGTTCCACTATTGGGGCTAGTGGTTGTCAATGGTCTATGTATGGATGGAAATTTCACTTAATAATATAACTGAGCTAACACATTTGCATACATATGTTGTTATTGTAATTCGACTATCCCAACTACTTTATTAATTTATGTTGTTTAACTTATACATTTTCTTATGAACTATTTTGTGTGCAGTTGTATGAATCTTGTTGAAGGCATGTTATTGGATTAACTGGTCACTTTGTTTTGTTGACTATTCTGTATTGCAGCTTGTGGTGTCATTCCGCTCATGAGTTGATTTCAAGCTATGCACTATTACAGGCTTCTAAGGGACACACTTCCTTTTCCCCATCATGTGTTAAAACTCCCATGCATATCACTTGACTCACTGCAAGGTCACACACTTGCTTCTGACCGAAGTCATCATACTTATCTTTGTACGCTACTGTAGTCAAGGCGCTACATTTCCACCCACTGCTAGGACTCCTACTCCAAATGGTTTAAGGTCTAGTTGTGACTTCTTACCAAGGAGATACCCTTGAATGTTGGTGGGTCCAACACCATCAACATTTATGGTGCTAGAAGGAGGGCCATATGACAAGTTGAGCCCTCAAATTTTGGTATGAATCTCTGCACATCATTCATGACTTACATCACAATCTCAACTCTAGCATGTTTTTCTCATGCTCATGATTTCAAAGTGTCAGAGGATGTCATAGATGGCTTATCACAAATAAAAAATGATGGTGAAGGTGGAATAGCATTTTTAAGACATGACGTTTCCTTTTTGGGTTTCTATGACAAGAATGAAGTCCCCTCAGACGATATTGTTTGTGGATTTTTCGCTTACACGTTCGAGTAGACATTGATACCAATAGTGTGAAGGGGGATATGAACTGGGTTGATCCATGAAGGTGGGGATCTACTAACCTATGTGGACATTTACCATGTGCAGGTCAAAGGTGATGATAAGTGTGGTCGATATGGTGAACTCTACAGTTTATTTCATAGAAATGATGTCAGGATATGCAAAGCTTTGGAGGAATCCTATCATGCTGAGTGGAGAATGATACCTTAACATTCAATTTCCACCGAGGGAATGGGTTTTTTGTGAACGTGTTGATATCCTACAAATTCAAAAGAAAATAACCCAAGTGAAAACATCTATCTATAAAATTATGCAATTGGAAATAAGGATGTACCTTTTGGTGCACTAAGATGACTATTTAAATCAATCTTAATTCCTATATTACATTATCATCCTTGGATTTGCCTGTTTATTTCAAGGATGTTGTCACTATCTGTGGAACAAATATTAGAGGTTTTTACGTAACTAAATAAGTCTAACACTTCATCAAATCGTTGCAATAATGTATTAACAAATCCTTAATTCTCGAAGTTCAATCAAAGACAACTCAAAGAATAAATGTCAAAACATACTCAAACCATAAATCTAGATCCAATCATAACTTATTTTCAAAGGAAATGAATTTCAAGCATGTGCACTAAAAGAAACCATATCTAATGGGTTACTCTCTGATCTATTAGATGTACAAAAATACTATAGCAATAGAAAAACAAGTAACTACTTCAATCTTTAGCATAAATCGAAAAGAACATCAACCAATTGTAACGCTCAACTTAATCTACGCAATTCATTAAAATAAAAACATTAAAGTAACAATGTTAAAAGATCTATTTCAAATGCAAATGTAAAATGTAAAGAATAACTTGATTCTGTAAAAGCATAGTAATAAAGATTTGCAGAAAATAAGGAAATAAGTATGACACAAAAGAGCAGTGAATCTTATAGCAACCAGGCCCAAAGCCTCCAGAAGTTACTGTTGATAAATATCAGAACGTGATTAAGATATAATCTTTGTATTTCCCATTAATTGAAATAATAAAAGTACAAAGTTACTGTAATGTCAAAATATGCTTTGTTTAATGCAAAGATACAATAACGGGTAAGATTCAATGTCCCCATCCTTCTCACCCATCGGCATCATATAGTCTAATGGAAAACTAATGGATGAAAGAAAATCCTAAGGATCAAGAGATCCTCAAGATTTCGTGGCTAAACGATTAGATTTATGTTTGTTGAATTAGCACTTATTTCCTATGTTTCACTAGCCCGCACTACCAAGGAACAAGTTTCTCTCCTAGTTTGGCACTGTCGTTCTATCAAATGAACAACAATTTTCCAATTTTGATTTTCTGTGCATAAAAACAAGAAAAATTTAGTCTTTTCATGCTAAAAACATGCAATCACCTAATGAATGATTTTATATAACTTTCGCAATATTTTCTTCCAAATCCTTTCCAATAATGAAGACAGATACATAGAAGTAAGTGATATATCAAGTAATGTAAGGGTTAAAACATACCTTTTATGTGACCCAACAGTACCAAAAACACAAGAAAGCACGCTTGATGAGTTCTCTAGATGAGTGAAGTTGAAGTTTCTTTTGCCTAACCAGGTAAGCATCATGCCATGTGTCAATATGGTGCTCCACGATGGTGGGATGGATGTGTGTAATTTCAGGGTATGTCCATGCAAATATATCCATATATTCTTGAAATAGGGCCTTGCATGAGGCCACCTCATTTAGGAAGCATGCTTCCCCCAGCAATATTTCTTCAACTATGCTTGTTTTGTTTGAAATATCTACCTTAATGGTAGGTGACATATTTGACATGTTCCCTCCTCAAATGCATCTAGTGTCGAGATGTGATTTTAAACCAATCTACCTGTCCCAGTGGTAGTAAATCCTTTGATTCTATTGTGAAAATATTGTGCCGCCATGCATCAATAGGCACAAATGCTTTTTCAGGTACAAATAACAAACGGTAATGCATGGAGTCCCATGGAAATTCAAATTCTATCATGGCCTCTAGAATGTCTTTGTCTTAGTGAAAGAAATTATCTAATGTTAAACTGGGTTGCGCGAGGCCATGAGGATGGAGTTCAAGCCTCGCTATGATGGAGACAAGAAAGAAAGTGATTTGGTGGTTGATGTCATATAACCCAATGGAGTTAACAATGTGCATATAGGATGGGTTTGTACAGTCAATGGTGGTACCACTGCTATGGTGGTTTTATCTATCTCGACACCAAAAATTGTTGAGCAAACTGCGCAAATCATGGTTACTACAGAAGAGGAAATGAATTATATATGATGGCTCATGTTGTGAGCACTCGGTGATCGTAGACTCTCTATAATGGTGGATTGATGATGAGTGGGAGTAAGTTCCCGTGATAATTTTGGCATTGTAGGAGCCAATGCATCTTCCTCCATGGGAGGTTGGTGTTCAGGGATATGGTAAACTTATGAATGTTGAATCCTAATTTTCCCAAATGTTCGTAACATAGTACATGTCTTAGAACTATGAGAGTCATTGGTATAGATATTACACATAAGACTAGTGCTAACATAATAAATGGTGTGAGTGTTAACTTCTCCCATAGTGCAATATGATAACGCATGGTTGGTGTCATTAGATGGGGCACTTTTAGTTGCAAGTCACCTCCAGATCTTAGTATCAGCATGATGTGTGCCCCAAAAGTCTGTTTGTCTCAATGTTGCTCTTGCTGCTCAAAAACATGGAAGGTAATAGAAATTTTGCGTATTATGTGCTTGGGAGAAGATGTGACAATGATTACGTGAGCATATATCTTGATTTAAGTGAGTATATCTATGAATATGGACTAATAAGAGAAATATGTCTCTAATCTTGCTCAATTCCTAGCATTGATTAACTACATGGCTAGGTTTTTTGCATAGAGCGCATCTGTGGGGCAGTTTTAGCAATACGACTTGAGGTTATTTTTCCATTCTTCTAGGTCTTGGCCAAGGGTAGGAGGTAGCATGGCGATGGGTGCATGGATGAATTGCATGCGATGCTTTTTCCTAAAACACAAAAGATTTTTTTGGATCCATCATCTACCATTGGCGTGATGGGAAGTGATGGAGCCACAGTATTGGCTTGAGCGAGTGCACTCAATGCATCTCGATATCGAGGAATTTTATGCTATTGATGAATGCAATGTATGCACTCTGCACATATGGAACATGCATAGTTGGTGTGCAATGCCTCATTTTGTGTTGGTGTGGCCTTATCCCCAATAGGTGGAGGTGGGGTCACCAGCATTTTTGGGGCATGTAAAAGAGATTTTAACTCCTATAACTTGGGGCACATGTTTGTAGTGTGCCAAACTACTTCACAAAAATCATAGGGTAGAGGTAGCCTGGGTGAGGAAGAGTTTGAGGTTTCCACCTTCTTTCATTTTTACTTATCCTTATTGCTAGCACCAATTGGTGTTGATGCAGGCATTGCTCATTTTGGGGTGGATTCCAGAGGAGTGGATACATAAATGATGGTTGTCGAGGTGATAGCTAAGTTTGTCGACATGGCTTGAGGGGCTAGCTACAAGAACATTATGACAAGAGATATATTTGGTAATGTGAGTTTTTCCATGACTTCGTGCAAGATAAAACTAGGTGGAGGGTATAAGAATGGTGTTTGGGTGATAGCATAACCTAGGAACATAGAATCAGTGGTTGCAACACTACTAGTGTCTAGAACTGGTTCTTGATTTTGGGTGGTTTTTCATGAACTCATCATGCACACCAGAGCTCCTGGAGCTACAAGAATGACCTCTAGTAAAGTGAGGTCTCCAAGGTATATACTAAGAAGCATTGATGGTTTAAATTTTCCAAGTCTGAATTTCGTGAAGTTTTTGATCAACTGAGGGGAAGATCCTACGAAAGGTAACACACCATCAAGGGTGGTGGATATCTTGCTCTCATAGTATGTGAGTTGGTCAAGCATAACAATTTTCTCATCATTAGTGAACATAATTATTCGGAATAGAAAATATTCCACTGCAATCATTGCATAAATGTAACTTCAGCCAAGAAGGATATTGTAATCCAATTGTGCATAGAGGACTTCTATTTCAATGAACACAATTTTATGGGCGAGTTGCACTGTAACATCTTCGAATAGGCCTATGTGAGAAGAAGGGTTCCCGTCGTATTCTTTGAGAGTGATGTCAGATAGTTTGAGTTCAAGAGATCCACATTTTTTCCGCACTATTTTGGACATAATACGTTTGGATGCTCCCTCATCAACTATGCAGCGGTGGATGTTGATGTTCCAAATTGTGACCGTAATTTGAAAGGTGACTATTAATGGAAGATGTGGGGCAACATTATCCATGTCGAAAGCCATTAAAAAAGAATTGGCAGGGTAGATTACACCTAATGAATAAATTAAGGCTTTCCATTGGGTTGGGCATGTTTGCAAGACTTCCAATGCTGACATAGCCAATGGAGATTGAGCCAAGTCATCAACTATATTGTAGCTATAAGTACCCTTTAAGTTACGTCTCATTCATCATAAATGACGTTTCATAATTTTTGGGATTGGTTCTATAGGATGTTGAGGTATTTTGAAAGGTTTTGTAGGTGCTGCAGTGGTCGAGGTGGATGAGTTGGTTTCTGGTGGAGTTCTATAATCCTAGTTTCGTGTATACAAGAGAAATTCTTCCCCTGCCATCTAATTGTCATGAATTGAGGTATTTTGGGAACTCCCTCCAAGAGGATTCTCATACTATTGCTGAGAGGGTTCCTGCAAAGTGTTTACCACTCCATGATGGGGAAAAGGATTCCGCATTACTGCAATTTGTTGGTTTTGTCCCCCTTTCCCCCTAGTATCTTTAATCCTCTTCAACTCAAGGAGTTGAGAGAAATTATGGGTATAGTGGTCGTATTCCATGAAAATGGAACAAGAATGATTAGTCCTTAGACTGGGGTTCTTGTTTTGCCTTTGTCCGTTAGCATTGGCCTGGTCCTGGTTTGGACGGGGTTGCCCCCAGTCAATGCCCATAGAATTTTTTGTTGATTCTTGCACCCTATCTAGGCTTTTCATTTTGATTTGTATTTCCTTTCTTCTTAGCAGCATTATATGGGTTAGTCATGTTTAGTTATTCAAATGATTGTTTCTATTGAGGGAGAGAAGGTTGCATGAAATTAACCCCTACATTATCCTATGCTAGTGGGTTATTCTATTGAGGTGCTGGAAAAGGGAAGTATTGATTCCATTGTCCTTGGTTGGAATATGTGTTCTAGGATGTAGAAACCACTTTTGCATTCCTTTTAGGTTTTAACCCTGTACAAAAATTCCCTGCATACTAATTCTAAAACAAAGAAAATAAACAATGCGAGAGCATAACACATAAAACACATATTAATAGAGATTTCCCCTGGATCCCAAAACCAGGACTACCAGCTTGATTTTTCATTATGCTCCTTTCAATGTTACAATACATATTTAGACATGCCGAAGCATCCAATACCATGGACCGAAAACCATTGCGTCCAAAACCATGGACAAAAAACCATCACATCCAAAACCATGTGTGAAAATCATGCACAAAACCATAGGTAGGTTCACCCAACCTAATATAGGGTCCAAAAAATTTCCCCGGGGCAAAGGGGGGTACCCGCCCACCTAAAACCCCTTATGACCCCCCCCCACTGCGCTAGTCATGGAAAGAATAACACAACCCAACATTCTCCCACTTGTTGTTTTCTTTCCACAAGGGGCCATAGGAGAGCTTAGTCAATTATCCAACCCTGCAAACACCCATTGTTTCTCTATACCAAGAGAACTTCTCAGAGCTCACAGATCTTGTCAATGCATCTGCAGTATTCTTCAAAGTGTCCACCTTTACCAGAAACACCTTTTTGTCTTCTATCATATCCCTCACAAAGTGATACTGAACATCAATGTTATTTGTCTTTGAATGGTAAGCAGGGTTCTTTGCCAAGATAATTGCACTTTGGGTGTCACAGTCTATCCTTATACCTCCTTTTACTAACCCCATACTTGAACACAATCTCTGCAACCAAACTACTTCCTTGCTTGCATGAGTGGCTCCCATGTATTCTACCTATGTAGTTGATTGTGCCACTACAGATTGTTTCCTAGTCATCAAACTGACTGCACCTACAAATAGGTTAAACATATACCCACTCATAGATCTTCTATGATCCATATCTCCAGCCCAATCTGCATCAACAAAGCCATGAATATCCAACACTCTATCCAATCTTGGTCTTCCTTGGTAGCAGAAGCCATAATCGCTAGTGCCATGCAAATACCTAAAAACCCGCTTCACTGTTGTCCAGTGCTCCTTCCCTGGTTTTGACATAAACCTGCTCAATACTCCCACTGCATGTGCAATGTATGGTCTAGTATAGACCATCGCATACATTAGGCTTCCCACTGCACTTGCATATGGAACATGGGACATGTCCTCTTCCTCATCTTGTGTCTTGGGACACTGTTTAGCAGACAACTTCACACCTACAAGAATAGGAACCTTCACCGGTTTATTATCCTGCATATTAAACCTCTGCAGTATTGTCTCCACGTACTTCCTTTGGTTTAACCAGAGCTTCCTCTTTTCTTGATCTCTTTTAATTTTCATGCCCAAAATATAGTTTGCAGCACCAAGATATTTCATGTCGAATTTGGAGGACAATTGGGTCTTCAAATCCTGGATAATTTCTTTGTCATTTCCAACTAGCAACATATCATCCACATACAAGACCAAATAAATAACACGGTCACCAATTAATTTAAAATAGACACATTGGTCTGCTTTGCTTTTGGTGAAGTCAAGTCCCCATATAAATGTATCAAATTTCTAATACCACATCCTTGGTGACTGTTTTAACTCATACAGAGACTTCTTTAACTTGCATACCAATTCTTTCTTACCCTTCACCACAAAGGCTTCAGGTTGCTTCATGTAGATCTCCTCTTCCAAATCCACATGACGAAATGTTGTTTTCACATCCATCTGTTCTACCTCAAAATAAAAAGCAACAACAACAACAGATAAAAGTAATCTAATAGAAGTGACTTGGCAACAGGAGAAAAAATATCACCAAAATCAATTCTTGGCACCTGGGAATAACCTTTTATTACCAACTGAGCTTTGTATTTCTCCACCCTTCCTTCTGCATTTGTCTTCTTCTTGAACACTCATTTTCTACCAATGGGTTTCCTTCCAGCTGGCAACTCCACCAGATCCCAAGCCTCATTTCTGTGCAAAGATGCCATTTCATCAACCATGGCCTCTTTCCATAGTTTGCCATCTTATGAATCTACTGCTTCCTTCACAGTTTTGGGATCATCATCAGTAATAGATAAAGCAAAATTTGAATAGAAATGAAATGGACTATACCTTTCCAGTTGCCTTCTTTCTCGAACTGATCTTCTCACACCCGGATTTCGTGGCTCTTCATATTCTGATTCCTCCTCTGTTGTAGAGTCTGATCCTTCCTCCTTAAGCTCAAACTCTATCTTCTTAGGTTCCTTTGGTTGGATTTCATGTCCAATAACATCTTTCACCTCTCTGAACACCACATCTCGACTGTACGCAACCTTCCTTGTTACTGGGTTCCAAAGCTTATAACCCTTTAAACCATCCTTATACCCAATAAAGATGCACTTTTCAGATTTACTATCCAACTTGGTTATTTTCTCTTTTGGAACATGTACATATGCATGACATCAAAATATCCTTAGATTTGAAAGAGAGGGTTTTGTACCAATCCATACCTCTTGGGGAGTCTTATCCTCCAACGTTGATGAAGGAGATTTGTTGACCAGGTAACATGCTGTCTCCACCGCCTCTGCTTAGAATTCTTGTCCTAACCTGGCACCACTGAGCATGCTTTTTTCCCTTTCCATCAACGTCTTATTCATTCTTTCTGCAACTCCATTTTGTTGAGGTGTGTATGGAGTAGTCTTTTGTTGTGTTGTACCACAATTCTTACAGAACTTTTCAAATTCCTTCTTGCAAAATTCTCCACCGTTATCTATCCTCAGCGCCTTTATCTTCTTCTATGTCTGGTTTTCCACCAAACCCTTAAATTCTTTAAAACTTTCAAAGACTTCATATTTCTTCTTGAGGAAATATATCCATGTATTCCTTGAAAATTCATCTATAAATGATACATAGTACACAAAATTACCCAGTGATGGAACCTTCATAGGTCCAAACACATTACTGAGCACAAGATCTAATCTGTTTCACCCTCTTACCACCAAAGGGGAAATTCACACGATTCTACTTCCCATATACACAATTTTCACAAAAATAAAAATCCAGAGAGCTATTAGTCATACCTTCTACCACACCTTTACCATGAAGTATTCGAAAGCCCTTCTCTCCAATATGTCCAAGCCTTTGATGCCATAGCATGGTATTTTCTCCAGAAACCACTAGATTGTTTGCTCCACTTTCCGGAACCATAGAACCATTGCACCCATCAACAACAATGCTACCTTGCAACTTGTACAAAGTTCCAATTCGAACTCCCCGCATCAATACCCGTGCCCCTTGAACCATCTTGTAGGTATCATTCTCGAACACTGTTTTTACACCTGCATCATGCAACTTGCTTACAAAAATTAGATATTTGGCTAATGCTGGAATATACGGAACACCTGAAAGTGTTCTAACCCTTCCACCTTGCAACTTCAACTTTACTTTTCCACGACCAATGATTCTAGCCTTCCTATCATGCCCTAAGAAGACATCACCACCATCATATTTCTCATACTCGCAAAACCACTCCCTATGGGGATTGAAGTGAAAGGATGCACCTGAGTCAATAAACCATGCCTCATGATCTACATGTGTACTTGAAGAAGCCAAGTACACATCCCCACCTTCATTTGAGGTGGTTTTCTCCTCTGCAGAAGGAGCATCATCATATCCCTTTCCTTTATCAGGGGCTTTAGATTTACAGTCCCTTTTGTAGTGCCCTTCCTTTCCACATTTCGAGCACACCACCTTTATAGGTTTTCCTCGAGATTAGATCTCCCTCTAGATTTAGACCTCCCACTCGATGACTTATTTTTGTTTCTGTTATGGGACCATCCTCATACAAACAAGGCATCACGATTATGGCTCACCATATTTTTCCATCTCATTTCGTCTGTCGGCAAGGATGAGACTATTTCATCAAATTGCAAAGAAGTTGCATCGTTACCTATTGCAATGACCAGACTATCCCACAAATCTGGTAGAGAACACAACAAACTGATACACTTATCTTCATTTGAAATTTTAATATCAACAGATAATAACTGACTTACCATAGTATTAAATGCATTCAAATTCTCTATTACCGAGTCTCTATCTTTCATGCTTAGGTTATACAACTTTTTCCACATGAACATTTTATTCACCAGAGACTTAGATTGGTACAAAGTTCCTAACTTGTCCCACAAAGCCTTTATTGTAGCTTTCCCTAATACATTCAGCAATACTAAATCTGAGACACACAATCGTATTGTGCTCTTTGCCTTCTAATCCAACTTCTTCTATTCTTCATCAGACACTCCCGTTGGTTTAATACCCGGATCTACTGCAATCCATTGATCCTTGTCCACCAACAGATTCTCCATCTTGAGTTTCCACAACTCAAAACTCTCACCACTAAATTTCTCAATCTCTATCTTTCCAATGCTCGCCATCTTCTTTCACCACCAGAATAGATCTTGTAGATCTCCCACTGAATAGGGTCTACCATAGGCCCGAGCACAACCCCTCAACAACAAAGGCATCCCCTTGAAGCAAAAAAAACTCTGATACTAAATGTAGGTTTTAACCTCGTATAGAAATTACCTGCATACAAATTCTAAAACATAGAAAATAAACAATGAGAGAGCATAACAAACAAAACACATATACACAGAGATTTTCCCTTGGATCCCAACACTGGGACTACCAGCTTGGTTTTTCATTATGTGCCTTTCAATGTTACAATACATATTTATACATGCCGAAGCATCAAATACCATGGACTGAAAACTATTGTGTCCAAAACCATGGACCGAAAACCATCACGTCCAAAACCATGTGAGAAAATCATGCACAAAACCATAGGTAGGTTCGCCCAACCTAATATAGGGTCCAAAAAAGAATTTCTTGGGGCCCTGCCCCAGACCCCATAGAGGGGGCCTACCTATCCCCCTCAAACCCCCCGGACAAGGGGGGATGCCGCCCCCCCTGTGATGCCCCCACTGCATAATCGGTGCAATGAAGGGGGGGCTCCTCCCCCCTTCTAACCCCCCAGTTCAATACGTGGGCCAATCGTGGAAAGAATAACACAACACAACATTCCTAGGAGATATGGATTTCCCTATGTGTGATCCAGGTGGATGTTGGTGGCCACCCACCTATCCCATTTGGACCCCCACAATTATCTCTTTCAGCTTTTTCAGTTTCCTAAATTGTAGCACAGTTTACTATTTTTAGCAGTTTTTTTGGGTCCTAAACTTCTGGAGCTATTTTGAGGCCCTAAACGACGTTTTTTGGGAAATCTGGGGGCAACATGGGTCCATAGACTGATGTTTCCCTTCCCGAAGTGGTGGTTCTCGAATAGATCTTTCTAACGAGCTATCATGCACGTCAAATGGAGATCGTATGCCAAAGTTACGACCCCGGGAAATTGATGTACCAATTTACCCAAACGGGGCCCACAATTTGGCGTTTCATCTTCTAAGGGTCGGTTTTGGAATGTGAAGCGTTTTCCATTGTTTCTCAATAATAAATAGGCCTTCGAGCCTCATTGTAACACAGGTTCAGAATAGTTCAGAGACATGTAGCCGCACATCTCTTCTCAGAGATAAGCTACCATCGTCCTAGCTGGTTCACTCCCAAAGTAAGGAGAAGATCGTTGCTACATCCATGACCACCGCAAAGGGTTCCTCCACACAATAGCAGCAGCAAAGGGATACGGTCATGACAGAACACAGGAACAACTTCTCCTCGCCAACAGGGGTACCACATAAGTTTCAGGTGGGCAACAAAGTCTGGTTGCATCTGCAGAGAGAACGCCTCACCAGAACCTATCAGAAACTCAGACCACTCGGACATGGTCCTTACAGCAGTACCAAGGCTATGGGGAATAACGCTCTGGAGCATGTCATTCATCCATTCCTTAGCCTGCATCCAGTGTTCAATTTGGACCATCTTCGACCAAGCTTCCCACCATTTCCGGACACATCAAAGATTGCAGAACAGCTCATCAGCGACCCATCTCAGCAGAAGCTTCCTCATCTCAGGGAGGACCTCAACGCAATGGGGACCATTGCTTCCTAACGGGGGTGAAATGATCCAGGTGGATGTTGGTGGCCACCCACCTATCCCATTTGGACCCCCACAATTGTCTCTTTCAGCATTTTCAGTTTCCTTAATTGTAGCACAACTT
>APFE031564186.1:203303-224253 GCA_000404065.3 Pinus taeda
AAATCCATGTGTTTGAATAAGGAAAATGTAATTTTATTTTTTTAATAAAAATTATCAATTTTTTTTTAGAGAATTGAGAAATTGCCAAATCGATAACTAGCTCTCATGCTACATGTGAAGAAAAAAATTTACATTAACTTAAAAATCGAAATCCAAAATTCATCATTCAAAAAAAAATAATAAAAAGAAATAAAATTAGATCTTGCTTTAAATTGTTGCATATTTGGCTAATCATCTATAGCTCAACTTCTGCCTACAATTCAATATGCATTTGCACCAAAATTACGAAGATCGACGATGCATATCTCTAGTTCAGAATAGGCCATTCATGTAAGCCAATAGCCTCCATATTACACTAAGAATTCTCCCTTGTTTTAAGATCTTCATTCAACCTAGCAACTTGTTTTCCTAACATTGTAACTTATCTCTCATCTAGCTCTATCAAAAACTGTGAAAATCATGCTTCACTCACATCTGCTGAAACTTAAATTTTGGACAATTTCAGACTAACATATTCCAACTCCTCAATGTACCAGAGGTAGCCGATCTTTGTGCTTCAGGGCAACTTGAGATTGGCAGGAGAAGCAACAGTCATTATTTAATTTCAAGACCCAACAGTTACCTGAGCATTTGCCAGAAATGCGTAGCAGCTTAAAAACGTCAGTTTTGAAACACGATGTCTAGCCAAATGAAAACGAATTTAAAAACAATAAAACGTGGGTTTTTCTCAGAAGGGGGTCAATTATAAAACCTAGGAATTATTTTAGCAAATTCGTAACCAATTGGGAGATATACAGGATTCTATGGAGCCTTATTTGTCAAATTGCGTGAGAAAAATTGATTTTTGATTAATGCACAGAGGCAGTTGCGGCCATGATCTGATCTCCCTGATCTATAGGAGGTAGATCCACCATGGATATGCTAAGAAATACCATATCAACTATCAAATTAGTGAACTGGATAGAAGCATTCGAGCTGTCACTCCTATGCAATTTTGAAAGATGTTGAGAAAGAAGTATCCTTAGTTTTGCCTAGCAACAAAATGTTACAAACAAAAGGCTGCACATTATAGTGAGTTCCAATATACCAGGCCTGGAGCAATGCAACACAGTTAGAAGAAGAGGCATCAATAGAGGAAGAAGAAGAAAGTGATATTTATATGAATTAAAGGACTCTCATAGCTTCTGAACTCTATTTTCTTTCCAGCCCCCTCTGTAACATTCAATTAGAAAATATAGTGTTTGGTTTGTGTTGGAGGACATCTTCTGTGGTTGTGATTATATACTAAAATCTGCCATGGAGTCTTTGAGATTAGCAATTCCAGGTTCTACTGATCTAGTTTCTATTTTTGTCATTCAATTTGTTATACTTATGGTACTATAGTTGAATGGTTGCACCTATGGAGCTGCAACAAATGATTTTGATGGCGTTCCTAGCCCTAGTCGGAGCTTGGATATAGGAGGTGTTTCTTCTATTTCTCTACCATTCATCTCCACCGTGGGAGGTTCATTTTTGGCCTGCGTCTTTACGTTCATTTTCTTCGGTTGACACCAGAAAAATGGAATGGAGATACAACATCGACGGGAAGATAAAAAAAGGAACAGAGTAGCATATGAATATATGTATATGTTAAATGTTTACTCTGTCATGTCCAGATACTGTAGAATCTCATTAAATAAATATAGAATATGATACCTCCAGGCTCCCCTATTTCTATAATAAACTATAATTTTTGAGTGTAAAAAAACAAATATTGCTAATTCTTTTAGAAGAGGTATTGATCAATTTGAAGATTGGACTGACTATTTATTCATAACAAAAATAAATGCATAGTTGTGTGTACTTAACTGTCTATTAAGGATTTTAGCTACAGAAACTGCACAATTCTGCAGCTGAACCACAATTCTGCAGCTGGAAAACAATTCTGTAGCTATGTATTTAATTCAATGATCTACTTGTCAACAATGCATTCTAAGTAGAAAATCATGATCAAAATGTATTAGTTTTGTCTAATGATTATGTTTTCAAGCATGATGCAGGAAATAAGAAGAAATATGAAGGCGCTTTATCTGCAAGATCGATTGATGAATTTTTGGTCGAAGATTGTTTTGCAGGAATCATCAAGAATTCAAAAATAATATTTATTTATCTTTATAAAATGTTATGGTTCAAACATAAATTGAGGAAATTGTGCATATCATCATTTTAGAAATTGGATTTACTATTGCAATTAAGAAATTGGACTAACCATTTGAAATGAAGACACATCATGAACCTGTTAATTATGCAAAATTTTCGTATATACCCAGAGAAATTGATCACTTATCTTTGAACAAACTTACGTTTGTTGCAATGTTAGTGCCATGTTTGTTTTCAGGTTCCAGGACAATCGAAGAATTGAAGGAGGCCAATTTGTGCATGATTGGTTTTCTATGACCAATTTCAAGAGACATAAACCAATTGAATCCATTTCTATCATCCATAAATGCCATCATTTTTCCTCTACAAACTCACAAGATATTCAAGCATTTTCGATAAGGATCGTCATCACCATTTTCCTTGTGTTGGGCACGGGATCCCCTAAGGGTAGTTTTGGGGCTTAGAGCCCAAATTTTGGTCCGATTTGGTAATTCCAATGTAAAGACTCTGCATTTTGTGGGTGCAAAGCACGTAGTTATTAAAGAGTCATAGGGTTGTCCGCCGTTATTTTGATAATGTAATGTCGGCTATAGAAGATCTACCCATGGTTCACGGACCATGGCATTGTATAAATAGAGTGAAGATCTAAGTAGTCAAAGGCATCTAATATCGAAGTAAGAATCAATGAAAATGTATGCGAGATAGCTCTGAAGTGTAAGTCTAAGTCTTGGGTAGTAGCACAGGAAGAGGCTTTGCAGCTGAGTGCACAGAGGCCTAGAAGTCTACAACTGAGTGCACGGACCCCTGCAGCTATGTGCATAGGGCGAGTCTAGTATATAATCATTTGGAAGTATTAATAAAGAGAATTTTCCTATAAATTCTGCGTCTTATTTCCTATTTATGCATCTGTTATATTCGGTATGAATTTCACTTCTAATGATTATATGATGCGTGAATGTGTATAATTGTATTGGTTAAGTGAATGCAAGTAATAACATTTGTTTACGTGAAGCTATATAAGATCTGATAATAAGATAAGTAAGATACTTAGCCCAGTATGGGAAATATCGCAGTTTTCTACCCTAGCATCGCGAAAGGACTTCAGCCCCTAGTTAGGGCTGCACGAAAGCTTATGGTAACACTTCACAAAGGTACTTAAGGATAGAGCAGAAAGCAAAGAAACCTATGTGAAGGCAGGTATAGTTGGAATAAACAAACATTACAACCATCTCAAGGGTGTGGAAACTTAGTTCCAGCATCCCCCCATACTGCTTCGGGTGAGACTTCAGTTCGTGCTCCATGGGCTGATGCCAAAAGGGCCAGTAGTGTATGGATTTGTTTGACTAACTAATGCTAAACCTAGGTTAGGCCCCTTGAAGCCAACAAATGGTTTGATTGCCGAGACCAGAATCTGCATAGAGATGTGTGATGTTGCATCATTGGAATCCAACTAAGAAAGAAATCAAAGGCTGGTTGGACAAAAGAATTCACGAGTTTGTGGCGCAGGAAAACAAAAACCCGTGACTGTCAAAAGAACAGTGGTTAGATAGCTACCTATATACGAAGATCCAAGAAATATTTTTCACGTCCTTCCCTATTGAGCTATATGAGTGGATCGTGAAGCTAGCAGATAGCCAAGGAAGGTGGAAACTTGATGGTCCTATTGTGTCGACCCCAAAGCTAGTACGAAGATTGGAAGCAGCAGAGGATAAGATCATGTGCGTCGTCAATCATTAGCTCAATCACATTATAGGAGGATTTGTTACTGAGTTCATAGTTGACACCTCAGTCAGCTACAACAAGGCGAAGTGACGCTTCCTCAAAGGACCACGAGGAAAGTACGTGAAATCGTTGAATACTTGGATTAAAATGTTGTTGTGAAAAAAGCAGGTTATGCAGTTACCTTGATGTTCGGGTCTACGCGAAGCAGAAGAATTTACAGAAATGAAGGAAATAAGGGTCTAGAGAACAACCAGTTGATTTCACCTCCATGAGGGGACAAGAAAGGGATCACGAAGGTCTCTCTACGAAGTTCTATTCATCTGATAAGACAATGAATTCTGCAAATACCACCTCTTCCCACACCACCACCGGCTTCACCGCCATCACCTCTATCTTCACCCGTACCACCTCCACCACCACCGCGATTCAGTATGGCGAATAGAATGAAGTTTCCTTTTCTCAAAGGATTGGGAAATGAGGATCTGGACCAATTCTGGTTCGTAGTGAAGGCTCTATGGGAAGCTCAAGGTATAACAAATGACCATATAAAGAAAGCAACACTAGTTAGTGCCCTACAAGATCGCGCGTTGACCTGGTATATTAAGTACTCCAATGATAACCTGAATGTGAGAGTAACAAACATCGAAGCAACACTGAATCGGGAATTTAGCAGGCCTAAATCTAAAGCATAGTCAATTATTGGATTCAAAGAGATCACGATGCTACCAGGCGAGATGCCTTGGGAACTAGATCAGGGGCTGAAATGTACAATTAGTGAAGCCAATATGAATTTGATAGATGGACACCATCGTGAGTTGTTTATAGCTTTGCTACTACCACACCTAAGGAGTGCGATGTCGTAGCAAAATATAACAAGTTAGGAAGAGGCCCTAGAGATTTCCATGAGACTACACGAGACCCCAATGCAAGATCCTAATCTAGGGGTTCAGCAGATCCACATGCAATTGAAGAATCTCTGCCTTGAGATGAAAAGCTTGAAGTAGGATAGGACTGTTCGACCAGAAGCTCGAAGAAGTATGGTGCCTGAAATGCAAGAGTCAGGGTCATGACAAAGACCACTGCTTAAGTAGGACCTAGCCCGGTGCCTTCTTTGTGGTGCGCTATCTGCCAAATAGCCTGAAAGCATGCCACGGATAACTGCCACTTGTTACAGAAGTATACGCAAACTCTGCAACAATTGTTCTACAACTTTTGTAGATTAGTGGGACATGACAAGCGTACTTGTAGAAGCTATGAATTGATGATGGATAGAACTCCTGCCTACAGGGTTCAAACCAAAACGTGGCCCCTTGAGTAGAATGTAGGGATGGCGTAGACAAGATTTCAAGGGTGCGAACAAGGCTGAGGCGAAGGAGGACCTGATAGAGGTCACAGAAAATTGATTTTCTACAACTGCGAAGGACCAAGACACTATGCCTGCAATTGCACTAATCCAACGCGTCTGTCATGCAAGTATTGCATGTTGTTTGATCATGAGACAGAATATTGTCCTACGCTGATAGCTAGGATACACAATAAAGGAGCGCTACCACCTCCCTTGACTCAGAACCTGTAGATGATAAGGACTGAGTCGCGCGAGGAAGATCTGAATGTAAATATAGTGCTCCAAAGTGGAATTGTGACGAGAGAGGATAAGGGAAAACAGTCAGAATATAGTACCTGCATTCACAAAGCCCCAATGAAAGAAGCTGAGTTCGATTTGGAGTGCACTCGTGAAGCATTCATGGAAGCTAAGAAGAGCTTTGCTAAGGCCTCCACTTTAGGAAGCAAAGATAAGCCAGAACTGGAGATGGACTCCTCTATGCTCACTACTTTCCTGGAAACTTGTATGAAGTTACTGCATGACAGTAAGGCTATGAAAGTGTTACAAGAACTTATCAATAGATGCATTCGGACCGCGCTAGGTGAACTGGGCATAGTCCGAAACATCGGAAAGCATAAAACAAGGACAGGGCGTGAAATGAGGCTCACCATGCAGAGCAAAGAATACAAGATGGATCAAGTCATTCTAGATTTGGGATCAGATGCGAACGTATTACCGAAAGAGACATGGGAGAAAATGGGAAGACCCACACTACAATGGTTTCCGATTCAACTGAAAATGGTGAACCAACAGAAAATCATACCCATGGGGTGATTGCAAGGAATAACTGTGCATATTGAGGGAGTGAGCATGCTAGCAAATCTTGAAGTGATAGAGATTATTAACGAAAAAAGTCCCTACCCCGCACTCCTGGGAATTGACTAGGCCACTGATATGAACGGGTTAATCAATTTGAAGAAGCAGGGGATGATCTTTGAGAAGAAGTCACTACGCATAATGGTACCCCTAGATCCTACTGAAGGATCATGCTATATGGAACCAGTCCATGAATATGAGAGGGATGACGGTCTGGACTGCATCTACAAGATAACAGCGTGAGACCAAGACTGGGTGAATCCCACCGTGCATGGGAATATTACATGGGAGCGTGAGAGTTCCTACACTTAGGATTCTGGTGAAGAAGTAGAACGATGACAAAATCAATTACACGAGGTAACAACGCTGAATTGCAATATCATGACCTAGTCGCTACATTGTGTGTCGTCAAAAGAAAGAAATCTACCTACTTATAATGGTCTAAGTGAGGTAAATACATTCTTGGATGCTTTTGAAAGGGATGTGCCAGAAAAACAACAGTTCCATGCCTTGGACTAGGTGCTACGCATTACGCCCACAAGATGGTGGAGTATGCACAAAGGAAACTTTGATGATTGGTGCAAATGTTAGAGAATGATGCAAGCACAATTTGGGAAGCCTAAGATGCGACTGACATACAATTATGATGGACAAGATGATCCTCACATGCATCTGGCCAAGTGGACGTAGGCCTATGGAGAAAAGCCACAACCTAAGTGGGTGCACCTATTCTGTCATACCCTAGATGTTATACCAATGAAATGGTATATAGAAACAGAGCTTCACCATGGGATAGGTGAATGGGATATCCTACCCGAAGGATTCATGATCACCTTTAGTTTTGGGGATGGGTGGGACAATATTGATGAAGTGCTAGAAGAGGTAAAAGAAACCATCTTTAGGATACCACAGGAGCCTTTAGACCTAATTCAACCTAAATGGGCTACTCAGCTGAGTCACGCGCTGGAATGTTATAATGTAACTATTGAAGAGGAGGATGACGATCTATGAAATACTAACATTCCAGAAACAGAAGGCCACTGAGAGTTTCAAGGACCATAGATTGAGAACCCTGATATAACCGTGTCGGTGAAAACTATGCAGGTGAACATTGGTATGGAGGTAGAACTCAAATTCGCAAATATCAGAGACTATTGGGACGAAGCAATGGTGGATAAGGTCACTGAATTACTCTGTGAATATCAAGACTTATTC
Source organism: Pinus taeda (assembly GCA_000404065.3). Taxonomy (NCBI): domain Eukaryota; kingdom Viridiplantae; phylum Streptophyta; class Pinopsida; order Pinales; family Pinaceae; genus Pinus; species Pinus taeda. The sequence goes on from APFE031564186.1 coordinate 210,580, forward strand.
CCAACCAAGTTCACGGATTTGAATGGAATCATCAGAGATCTAGGAGTGATGAAGATCACATTAAAGCCCGACGTGAATCTAATTAAGAAGAGGCCTTACCGCTTAAATCCGAAACACAAGGATAAGGTCGACGTAGAACTAGACAAAATGCTCGCAGCAGGCATCATTGAGCCTGTGGAAGAATCTGATTAGGTAAGCCCAATGGTGGTTCAAGACAAGAAGCAAAAGGATGAGATACGGATATGCATGGATCTTAGAAAATTGAATGACGCTTGTGTGCATGATCCATTCCCAACTTCGTTCATGGATGAAGTGTTGGAAAATGTAGGTGGTTAGGAAGAATATTCTTTCACTGATGGGTTCTCAGGGTACCATGAGATCAAAATCTCGCCGGGGGATAGGATCAAGACAACCTTCGCGACTGAGTGGGGTTGCTTTCAATATACTGTCTTTGGACTGGTTAAGCGCCATGTAGTGAGCTTGCACTTGATGCTAGATACCTGTCAAAGATACCAAATCACGCTCAACCTCAAGACGTGTTTGTTTCTTTTTCCTTTTGGGAACTTATTGGGGCATGTGGTTTGTAGACAAGGGCTGATGGTAGACCCCGCGAAGATCATGGTGATTCTGAACTTGGAAGTGCCGAGAAGTGTGAAACAACTGCGCTCTACTCTAGGACATATGGGTTATTATAGAAAGTTTATCAAAGACAAAGGCTATGCCCAGATCACCGCGCCGATGGAAAAATTGTTGAATAAGGATTTCACGTTCTACTAGAATGATGACTGTAAGAAAAGCCTAGATATATTGAAATAAAATATGGTTACTGCACCAATTCTAGTCTTCCCGAACTGGAAGAAAGAGTTCCATGGACATGTGGATGCATTGTGTATAGCGCTGGGGGCAATACTAAAACAGGATGGCAGAGAAGAATTCGATCACCCTATTGCGTTCGCAAGCCATAGGTTATCCAAAGCAGAGAAGAATTATTCCATCACTAAGCATGAGGGGCTATCTATGGTGTATGCGCTCCAAGAGTACCAACACTACTTGCTAGGAGACCAATTTAAGATGTATACAAATCACTCCGCGCTAAAGTAGTTGGTCAATAAGCTTATGTTGGGGGGACAAATTTGCAGATGGCTTTTATTGTTCCAAGAGTATGACTTTGAAGTTGTTGTGAAGCCTGGACGATTGAACATGGGACTAGATCACCTGTTGCGCATCGAGACAGGGGAGGAACCTATTAGTTTGGAGGAAGGATTACCTGACATGCAGCTCTTTGTTGTGCATGTAGCAGATGGCCATTTCGAAGATATAATACAGTTTCTAACAACTGGAACTGCACTGGAAGGATACTCTATCTAGCAGAAGAAGGAATTAGTGGTAGGTGTGGCAGATTTCTCTGTCATTATTGGGCATATATACAAGATGGTGAATGATGAAATATTGCGAAGGTATGTACCTTAGTTTGAATGAAGAAGCATCCTCGGAGATGCTTATGGGGCCATGGGAGGAAATTATGCAGGAAGAGCAACCACGCAGAAGATTCTACGCATTTAGGTTGTGGTGGCCAACCCTTCATCAAGATTCAAAAGCATATTGCAAGGCATGTGATGTATGTCAGTGGATAGGAAGGCCATCACGAAGGGATGAAATTCCTTTGAATTCACAAATGGCATTGCAACCTTTCGAAAAATGGGAAATAGATTTTGTAGGACCCATTAAACCTCAAGGAAAGACATTCGCGAGGTATATTATCACTACGATAGAGTATATGACTCGTTGGGCAGAAGTATAGTTGGTGAAGGATTGCATGGGTGTGACTGTTGCGAAGTTTCTATTTGAACATGTACTAACGTGATTTGGATGTCCAAAGATCTTGATGAGTGATCACAGTAGAAACTTCCTAAATGAGATTATTAGCACGCTAATGGAGGAATTTCAAGTGTATCACCAGAAGAGCACACCTTATCACCCACAGGCTAACAAATAGTGGAGGCGTTCAACAAAGTGCTTGGAAACACACTAACCAAGGTATGCAATGTGCAGCGAAGTGATTGGGACCTATGCATACCTGCAGTGTTATGGGCTTATCGAACGACGTGAAAGAAAATAACAAGACAAACACCTTTTAGGCTTTTCTATGGAGTGGAAGCCGTAATGCCTTTGGAATACATTGTGCCTAGTCTGTGCATAGCAGCACCCACATGTATGATGGATCACGGAGCCCTAGAGGAGAGGCTCACACAATTGGATGAGCTTGAAGAAGAATGATTTTTGGCTGGATTTCACCAACAGGTCCAAAAAAAGTGTGAAATGGCATGGCACGACTGACACATCAAGCTATACACATTCAAGGTAAATGATCTAGTGTTGTTGTATGATAGTAAGTTTGATAAATTCCCAGGGAATTTTAGGATGCACTGGTTAGGGTCGTATATTATTAAGGAGATTACCGACCGAGGTGCGGTATAGTTGGTCAAGTTAAATGGAGAACCCTTCCCAAGAAAGGTGAATAAAATTCACTTGAAGCCATATACCGGAAATCCGATGATGTGACTATATGGAAATAGCATAGTCTTAGCGCTCCAGCTAGCTAAAAGGAGACATAGGACTATAAACTACTCAGCCCGGGAACTGCGCAATGTCAGGACTGCGTGTAGTAGTGAAGTGTCACAGGGTCTGTGACAACACGAAGATAGTTGCACATGCACACAGGTCTACCGGAAAGTGACCATTAAAATCACTATTCATGATTTGATGCTTGGTTTGACGCCAAATGGAGTGGGCAACAGGCATTTAAGGCAAACTTTATGGGCTAGATTCTTGAAAATCTGGTACCAATCTAGAATTAATGGACCAAATGTGGGGGAAACAATCGAAGTCGAATTCAAAAGGCACTATAAATTACAAGTGGCTGTCTAGCAAACAACACTTGGCAATTTGAGAACTCAGTTGTTGCGCGCTCGAGTATTCATGAACTAAGACTTATTCGAGACTTTGAAAGCAGATTCGTTGTTTGAGCAACTACTAGAGACACTGAAAGAATTGTGGAGTAGCTCTATGTTAGCACCCGAAGAAGCCATGGACACAAGAATAGTGATAGCCGAGGAAACCGCGCAGGAAATTATGGAAGTGGAAGCCCCAAAGAGTGCTAGAATAATTGTTGAGGTCCCCAAATCACCGCGAACACCGAGACCCGAGAAGGATAAGCAGGCCATGATCACGGTGTGTGTCTCCCCAAGAAATCCATAGAGGACCAAGCCCACCTTGTAGGAAAAGGGGAAGGCTATTAATGTCAAGGTCAATGAAGAGGAGTCTAAAGAAATCCTGGTGGATGAGGAGGGCGAGGATGTAGAGATGGAAGTTGAAACCCATGGTGCAGACCCTATTACTAGGTTACCTAAATATGTGCTTCCGCGAAAGGGTAAAACCAAGGTGTCGAAGGATATAGATGTGAGAAAGAGCTCTATGCAAACTCTACTACTCCCGGACTATTATTTTTCAGGGAGCACACTCGGGATGGGTTCCCATGTTGAAATTTGAAGATTGGGACCTCGCAGACCACGAGAAGTTCCCACATTTACCGACTGTGAAGCTAATGCGCCAAAAGATGGACATGACAGTTGGAATGATTGAATTGGAGCCACACAAATGGCTCAGAAGTGTCGAGAAAGCAGGGTTGTTGAACCTCCTCTGGGTGCCGCATTACCACCATGCCCCAGTGACCGTTTTCATAATCAAGCAACTGCTCTTCTTGGTGCATGATGGGTGCTTATGGCTGGAGGAGCCCATCCCTATCACAAACCATCTGATTCATCGAATTACATGGCGACCTTGCTCCCGGGAGGATCCAACAAACATCTAAGAGGGAAAGGGTGACGAGTTGGCCCTCGCAGAGGCAATGAAAAAGAATTTTAATTTGGAGAAGAAGAAGTGAGGGTATGCCATCTCCAACATCAACCATCCTACAATCAAGGTTGCGACACAAATATTGGTAGGAAAGGTGATGCAGAAGTGCCACACTGATGAGGTGCCCATGCCAGTGGTTACACTAGCAGCACAATGTGCAGGAGGAGTCCAATTCAACTGGGAAAACTAACTATGCGGTGAGTTCCTTACTAACAATGCAGTGAGTTCCTTACTGGTGGCATGGGAGCTGCCCGAAGATAGCCAATTCCCTTCGGTCATGCTAGACCTTCCAGAGGAAGCGAAGTACGCTTCGTTGTGGGAGACCAGGGATGCACAGAGGATAAAGGAGAGCAAGATATTTTGGATACTAATGGAGATGAATATCCAGATGGGGATCAATCACAAGCCACAGTTATTTCCCATAGTCTACAATAGTTTGGAGATCTTTGTAGAGTTCAAAGAAGATTTCCACCATGTCTTCATCAGGGCGTGGAAGGACCCTATGAAGACATGGCGTGATTTACCGTATTTGGAAAATAATAATGTTATATTTGCAGTCCTTGAGTCTTCGTCGTGGGAGAGGCATGCTCCAGCTGGCTCCACGGTGGAAACAGGGAAGTCCACCGCACAACGCAAGAAGGAAGAGACAAAAATTTGGATGGCGCAACTGGTAGAAAAGCGTAAGAAAGAAGAAGTAGCAGCTAAGGCCTAGGCAACGTGCGATGCTGTGAAGTTGGTGGAGCATCAAAAAAAAATAGAAGAAGAGCACGAAGGGCAGAAGTCACCTTCGCCCAAACCAGAGATAGACACAGAACCAGGTGGTGTGGACCCACAGACAACATCCACCCAACTCAAGCATCCGCGACCATGAGAGTAGATAGTGGTGGGAAAGAAGACAAAGGCATCAAATACTTCTTTCAACCCAATCACCCTCACTGAGGTGGATTTTCATGATATCGACAAAATGGTGAGGGATGTCACCACATAGGCCCTCCAACAGTATGAGGAACAACAATAGTTGGTATTAGGGGCTCTCAGGATAGAGTTGCAGGAGTTGTAGGTATGCACTCCACAGGCTAGCATAGTGTGCACCAGCCTCGTGATCGGCACTTCAGCTGCCGAGGAAATGTTGCGCACAAGGGTGACCAACATAATAGTGCTACTAGATGGGGCACGTACTATAGAGAAGGAGGTCGACAGGGCCACAATTAGTAGTTTGAAAGGGGTTGGATTAAATATGGTTGTGCTCCCTTGGGAGACGCTCTATCTCTCGCATGATGGAGTCACCGCCAAAGTTCGAGCCAGGGAGAGTTGCACACTGCAGGTGACGTGCAAGCAATGCATCAACATTAAACAGTTAGGCCTGCAGCATAATGAGACAGTCGAGTAGAATCAGTAGATTATGCAAGGGATAGAGGAGGCTTGCTGAATGGTCTTGGAGTTAGTCATTCAGGCAGAAGAACCAGTGGAGGCATGCATCCACAAATTTCCCACAGGGGTGCGCGATGCTAGAGAAGAGATGGCTAGGGTTCAACTAGAGCTGAACCTACATACTGTAAAACTGTAGTTGAAGGCTTAGCCTTCAACTCCGCCAGAAATTAAGGAATAACAAACCACTACTGTTGCAGTAGCAACAGTGGTAGTTAATAGCGCAATGGAAGATTGCATGCAGTTGCTCGAACAGTCATTCGAGATCTTAACTACCCTACAGGAGGACCTGAATGTAGAGCACCTAGAGACAAAGGTGAAAAAGCTGCAACATGAGTATGATGAAGTAAAAGGGACCATGCAGATGGTTTCCCTTACACAGAGGCTTGTAAGGATGCATCAGGCAAAGGTGCTCAAGGAATAGGTGGATGTAACTTAGCATAACGAAGCAGTCTTAAAATCACGCCTATAGTCATGGATCGATGAGGCTTATACATTTACAGCCTCCATTAAAGCAAAGCTCACGCAACTACAAGCAACTCAAAAGAGGATTTAGGGCAGCAATTCAACAATAGCAGTCACCGAAGAACGCATGGAGGAAGTTCAGCAAGCAGCCGCTCAGTGTGCTATCGAAGTTGCAGGGATCCAAACAGTGTTGGGAGGTCTTCGTGCTAAGATCTCCGCACCTGCAAAGTGACTCGAGAGGATTTCATGATGTTTGTGTTGGGGGATTGTTGGGTGCGAGATCCCCCAAGGGCCGTTTTGGGGCTTAGAGCCCAGATTTTGGTCTGATTTGGTAATTCCAATGTAAAGGCTCTACATTTTGTGGCCGTGGAGCACATAGTTGTTAAAGAGTCATAGGGTTGTCCACCCTTATTTTGATAATGTAATGTCGGCTATAGAAGATCTACTGATGGTCCGCAAACCATGGGATTATATAAATAGAGCTAAGCTCTAAGTAGTCAAAGGCATCTTATATCGAAGGAAGAATCAATGAAAATGTATGCGAGATAACTCTGAAGTAATATCTAAGTCTTGGGTAGTAGCGTAGGAAGAGTCTCTACAGCTGAGTGCATAGAGGCCTAGAAGTTCGCAGCTGAATGCGCAGATGAGTCTGTAATCATATGGAAGTATTAATAAAGAGAAGTTTCCTATAAATTCTGCGTCTTATTTCCAGTTTATGCATCTGTTATATTGGGTATGAATTTCGCTTCTAATGATTATATGATGCACAAATGTGTATAATTGTATTAGTTAAGTGAACACAAGTAATAACATCTGTTTACGCGAAGCTAACTAAGATCTAGTAATAAGATAAGTAAGATACTTAGCCTAGTTTGGGAAATATCGCAGTTCGTTGCCTTAGCAGCGCAAAGGACTTCAGCCCCTGGTTAGGGCTACGCGAAAGCCGATGGTAACACTTGGCGAAGGTATTGAAGGATAGAATAGAGAGTAAAGAAACCTACGCAAAGGCAAGTATAGTTGGAATAAACCAAAATCACAACCATCTCAAGGGTGAGGAAACTTGGTTCCAGCATCCCCCCATACTGCTTTGGGTGAGACTTCAATCCGCACTCTGTCGGCTGATGTCGAAAGGGGCAATGGTGTAGGGATTTGTTTGGATAACTAGCACTGAACTTGGGTCAAGCCCCCTTAAGCCAACACCTTGGAAGTGCCGCATGATTTCCATTTACATTTTCCATAGTTTCCATTGATAGAGACATTCAACTCACTTACATGCTGATTTGTCCTTTTTCTTTTTGTTCACTTGTTTACCCTCTTGTCATTTTCGCTTCCATTAAATAAACCTTGATCCACTACAAAATTTTTCATTCATAGTCCTTCCAAAATCATCATTTCAAACTTGGTGTTAGATGATGGAGGATTCCTTAAGGCTTCCCTTCTAACAAGTCTTGGCCTATCAACATCATCGCATTATCTAGGTTCAGGATTAGAGTCCTTATTAGTACCTTGAGGTTTGTATGCATCAATGACAAGTTCTATTGCTAACAATCATGGGAATACATCAATGTCCCTTGATTGTTAGATCTTGCAAGTGGCTCGACATCAACTCATCTATTCGCACTTTGCAAGATGTACTTAGGTACCTTGGCACTCGTTGACATTAATGGCGAGTTTGCCTCGCATTGGTTAACAACATGCATCAATGGCTGGTAATCCAATGACTTCTCTTCATGCTCGACATCAACACATTTATTCACATTACTAGAATTGTACCATCAGGTTTTGTAGTAGGTGAAGACTCTATCATTTTAGCATTTTGCAGCAGATACAACATATTTAGTAGTAGAAATAAAGACTCCACTTTCACCACCTCATCCACAATTTACGCAACCAAGAAGTAGATGAAATTCTACATTCTATTCCATGATCCAACAATAGCTACAACTTCTCTACATATGCACAGTTTTTGCACTTCCTAGGTAAGTAAAGGTATGTTATTTTCTAGCTTTTAATCATAGAATTCCTTGAATACTAAAGTTAAAATTTTTTGAAAATACTTCACCATATTTCCTTTCTCACTTGAAAAACTATAAACACCTATAGTTGGGGGGAAGGGACATCTATTTACTATCACATCCATATCACTTCATTCCATTTCACTTCATTTCATCCTAACATACTTATCCTAATCAATTATGATTGAATTATGGTTCAAAAGTTATGTGATTTGCAAATAATGTCTAAATGATGAGCATATTATATGGATGATTTAAAGATGCATTGTTAAACGTGTTCAATGAATCTTGCTGCAACAAAAAGAAAGAAGGTATTGAAACACAAGAACTAATACCAACTAAGATTTGGTTGTCACACAAGAACCAACCAAACATATTTCAATTCAATGTATGACAAGGGATACTTTGCAAAACGAAATAAAATTATCAAATGCAAAGTTTAAGGACATATGATATAAGTCAAGCTCATTCAAAAGAAAATCATGATTAAAGAAAATGCAGTAGATTACATGAATAGATGTAATAACGTCAGTTCGGGGGAATCTAGAGTCTCCAAAATGTATTCAAAATATCATCCACTTTCACCTTTATCACCATCATTTCACTCACATGTCAGAACTCCATGACCATATAACCTTTCATTAGCCTCCATTTTCATAATTATACGGTTTACCTTTGTGTTTTCCAAAAGTTAATGATTTCTAGTATTATAAGTGAATTAAATGGTTAAAACTTAGAAAAATGACATATACTTGCTAATACTTAAAAGTGGCTTGAGTTTCATGACATGTGTAGGTCATTTGGAAGCTTCCAAGGCACCCTTATGTGGCCTCCAATGCTAAAATTCGAATTATCTTCAAGATATGGAAAAAGATTTGGATAAAAGTCAAAGAGGATATGTGTCTCATCATTAACTATTTGAGTTGTAACTCTATGAGATTTTCTAGAGATCTAGGGAGAGAATAATGGACCTCCATTAATGAGGTAGCTTCTTATGTTTTTGTATAAACAAGAGAGCCTTCTCCTTTGAAAGGTTGGAGAAATGCTCATGTTTTGAATATAAAAATTTGGCTTCGGCACCATCCTCATGAGTGATGTTCACCATGATTTGGTTATGCTTGCTTTTGGAGCCTCTCAACTTGCCATCTCTCATGACTTTGGATTGGCCACCTACAATGTGTGATATTTATTGTTTTTCATAGATTAAGATTTATTACTTTCATAGATTAAGATTTATTTCTTTCATATCTTTTCCTGTGTGAGAGGTTAAGAGTGATTGTCTTTATTTTCTTTCTACCTAGAAGTTAAGAGCATTTGTTTTTATTTTATTTCATATATTTTCCTGTGTGAGAGGTTAAGAGTGATTGTTTTTATTTACTTTCTACCTAGAAGTTAAGACCATTTATTTTTATTTGCTTTCATATCTTTTCCCGTGTAAGAGGTTAAGAATGATTGTTTTTGCTTTCATTTCTGAAAGAGTGGTGTGATTTTCAGCCCCTGCAAGATTGAAAGATGAAGATTTCAATTCCGCGCGATGTACTATAACTGTACTATAATTTATTTTGAATTGAGTTATGAATTAGAATAGGTGAATTTAGTTTTTCATTATTTGGTTTCATAGTTAGATTGAACTAAATTGAAAGTTAATTTCTAGCATATACAGTGCATGCACGCTTCGCAAGTTTTACGAAACCCCCCCGTTGACAATAAAATGATAGGTAATTAATTTGCCTCAACAGGAACTATGACCCTCATGGTGTCATTGCTCATAGGAAAGAAAAGATAAAGACTTTGACTTATTTGCATAAGTCTAAAACTGATATAGAATGGAAAGATAACTCTAAATCATGGCGTCTTGACACAGTGATGGAGATTACCACTACGACGGATAAAGGCAAAGCACAAAAGAGGCAGGAGGGGGACCAATATTTGTTTTAAGACCAAAAAGAGATTAGGATCTATGGGTGTGAGCTTCCCCCTACCACCTTCCTGTGTTCATGCCCATGAGGATATTGTTTTTAGAGTTCATTTGAAAAAATCTAGCTACTAACCAACTCCACTTTGTCCCTACAAAAAAGGGGCCTTTGTTCAAATTAGGAATGCCTGTGGGATCTTTTGTTGTCAATTCTAGACAGGCCTTTGGAGTTTTTGAGGCCCTGCACAAGGAGATGAATTTTGACACAGGAGAGGTTTGGCACTGTGACCCTTATGGTTTCATTTCTCATAGGAGATAAAAGATAAAGGTTTCGACTTATTTGCATGAGTCTAAAACTGATGTATAATGTAAAGCTAACTCTAAATCATAGCCTCTTGACATAGAGATGGATATTTCCACTATGATGGATAAAGGCAAAGCACAAAAGAGGCTCGTGGGCTAGATTATATATATCAATATGGTAGGGGTTTTCTCATCCAAAAATATTACGACTTGGGAGGCAGAAGAAGAAGAGCTAGAAATAAGCCTAGTGGAGAAAGGTCCAGGTCAACCAGGTTTTCATATCTCACTGCAAGATCTGTCTCAGTCTGCTACCTCACCCTCTTCCCAGGTAGCTTTTTTAGGTGCAACTGCTAGCACATCAGTCCCAGGTTCAAGTTGTTCTACATTCAAATCCATTAAAGAAACAAATAATAAAGTAAGAGAGGATATTTAGTAGTAGGTAGAATCTCATTCAACCCCCTATCACCCAAGCTATTGCCAGTAATGGATTTCGAGAGGAATAAAATGAGGTTTTCCTTACAACATCCTAGTGTTAGGTCCCTATAATACTAGTGATTCCCCCATTACTATTGTTGTTGTATCCTTTATTGTTATTGTTGTGCCCCTATTGTCCCCATATTGTTATTATTGTGCCTTTATATTATTATTGTTCGGTCGACTTTGGTTATATTATGACCCCTTAGACTCCTATATATAGAAAGGAGGTTTTGTCATTTGAATCATCTAAGAATTTTTCATTTGTGTAATGTAAAGGAGGTTGCCCACTTGAAGAGGCTTATTTCTAAGGTGTTGATCTATCTTTCCTCTCTTTTTGTGAGCTGGTTTCATAACATTCGGTATCAGAGCTTTGGATTCTTGGGTTTTGCTACTCCAAACAAGTCATCGTGGAATTGTCACTATAACTTCTTTGCTGCGATGTTTTAGAAGCTAAAAAAAAAAACCATTGGAGATGAAAGATCGCTGAACCTTGGGCCCAAATTTCAGATTTTTACTCTCTATATTTTCAAAAGGGTTTTTGTAGACCCCAAATTACATTCCAAACAGGTGATATTGGGAAAATTGTCATAACTTTCACTCTGATCATCAGATTGAAGTTTTGTAAGAAGTTACAGAAAGAGGACAGACTTTATTTTTTTGGGTATCATTTTCAGAACCTAAGGTTGAAACAGTGAGCCACAACACGTCATACAAGTTCTCTCTACTGAACTAGTCTATACTCAGGTCATCGTGGGAGATTTGGCATAACTCTTCATTGGAGAATCCAATCTTGATAAGAGTTGCAGGGTTACAAAGATTACTCAGAGGGTTACAACAAGAATAAATTTAAGACCTTGGAGATCAAAAATTATAGAGACACATTAGATTCAATGTCGAGCTCCTACAAAGTGAAAAAAGCTGTATAGTTTCTTTTTAATTTTTTCATAAGCTTGGTTTGAAAAATTAGTTTGAAGGAATTCAAAGGGCATAGTGAAGCATTATTATCAGTAATTGATTCCCCGAAGAAAGAAAATGGAAACACCTAGTAAGCAACCTGAAATATCTAGCATGACTTATGAATAAGAGGAAGAAATGTAACATGATATATCAAAATTACGAGACCAAGTGCAACAAATTTCGCTTGCACGGAAAGTAATAGAAGCTAAGATGGATGGTTTAAAGAAAGACATATAAGCTAAGATGTATGGTGTGGAAGCTAAGATGAATGATGTGGAAGCTAAGATGGATGGTGTGGAAGCTAAGATGGATGGCGTGGAAGCTAAGATGGATGATTTAAAGAAAGGCATGGAAGATTTGAAGATAGATTTGACAAGGTTTCTACAAGAAATGCTTACTAATGGTGAAAGGGTAGTAAAGGAAACTCATGATGAGAAGAAAATAAATGTTAATCATGATTTCATAGACTTTAACATTGGATCAAAGAACCACCATGTTCCAAAGATCGATATGAGGAAGTTTGATGGCAAGGATCTCAAAACATGGATACTACAAATGGAGCAAATTTTTGATCTTCATAATGTGCAAAACACCCAAAAGTACGCATTGAAACTTTATATTTGGACCAAATCAGTTTGTATGTGATCGATGGCTTTTCTCTCATAAACAAATTGTCACTTGGGGTATTTTTACGGATGTAATGATAGCACATTATGAGGATACAAAAAGAAACATTTTTTTTAGCCAGTTGATAAATCTCAAACAAAAGGGCTCAATGATGAAGCACATTGAGGACTTCCAAAAATTGAACATAAGGGTAAAATATATTCCAGAGGAACATAGGATTGATGTGTTCATAGGGACTTTGAAAGTTAACATCCAACATGAGGTTCACCTTTGGGAACCAGATTCATTAGAGAAGGCATTTAGGTCGGCAAGAAAAACTGAAAGAAAAACTATGGCAACAAGGAAGCCTACCACTCAAAATCATAAAAATGGAAGTGTTGCTACCCCTAGCCATCAAAAACCTACAAGGTTGACACCACAACAATTGGAAGAAGAAAGAGCAAAAGGGATTTGTTACGGTTGTGATAGAAATACACTAAAGGTCATAAGTGTGTTGAGAAGAAATTATTTTACATAGATTGTGAAGAGGAGGAAGAAAAGGAATAAGAAATATCAAAACAAGAGGATATACACTAAGAAAAAACCCTAGAAGAAGAAGAAATGAATCCAACCATATCTTGTAATGCATTGGTTGGAATTAACACTCCTCAAACTATCAAGATAGAAGGGCATACCAATAAGGAAAAGGTAATAGTGTTGATTTATTTGGGAAAAACCCATAATTTTATTCATTGTAAGATAGCCAGGGAATTGAATTTATTCCTATATCCATCACCACAGTGTCAAGTGATGGTTGCAAGTGCAGGAACCATAAATTTCTCAGGAAAGTGCCATAATATCAAGTTATCCATGGGAGAATATGTATTGAATAGCCTAATGCTTTCCATTCCAATGGGTGGTGTTGATGTTGTACTAGGAGTCCAATGGCTACAATCCTTGGGTACAATAGCTTTTCATTTTTAAGAACTTTTCATGAAATTCTCTTCAGAAGGAAAGGGAGTTGAATTAAAGGGTATCACAGGGAAACTAGGAAAGATAATCAGCTCTAACAGAATGACAAAGCTTCTAAAGAAAGAACAATGAGGCATAATTGCACAATTGTGTTCACTAGAGGTTCCCACATCGAAATCATCCAGATCTCCAAAAAGTCTTGGACAATCATTCCAAGGTATTTGAGACTCCCAAAGGCCTCCCACCTATTCATGATCATGATCATGCTATTAATTTGATCCCAAGAAGTGTTCCTCCAAACATCAAGCCTTACAGATATCCCTATGTCCAAAAGAGTGAAATTGAACGTAAGGTTGTAGATATGCTAGAGGCTGGTATAATTCAACCTAGTCAAAGTTCCTTCTCTGCTCCAGTAGTATTGGTTCACAAGAAGGATGGATCATGGCACATGTGTCTAGATTATAGGGAGCTCAAAAGGCTCACTATTAAAGATAAATTTCCCATTCCTGTCGTTGATGAATTATTGGATGAATTGCTTGGATCAATTTACTTTACCAAGTTGGATCTTCATTCAGGATATCATCAAATCATAATGAAGACTGAAGACATTCCAAAAATAGC
>APFE031564186.1:229485-241173 GCA_000404065.3 Pinus taeda
CAAAGTATTATGGTCCATACAAGGTGTTGCAAAAGATAGGTACTATGGCATACAAATTGGAGCTTCCTGCAACTTCCCGAGCACCCAGTTTTCCATGTTTCATGCTTAAAGAAGGTTATAGGTGACAAGCTTCCAGTTCAAACAATATTGCCAGAACTCGATGAGGAAGGAAAAATCATATTGGAACCTGAAGCAGTCAAAGAAACAAGAACTCGAAAACTACGAAATCGATCAATTTCAGAGTATCTCATCCAGTGGAAGAACTTACCCATTGAAGATTCCACATGGGAGGATGAGAATTTTATACAAAAGCATCGAGAACTACTCAAGCATTGAGGACAACACTTTTTTGAAGGAGAGGAGCATTTTAGGTCCCTATAATACTAGTGATTCCCCCATTACTATTGTCATTATATCCCTTATTGTTATTGTTATGCCCCTATTGTCCCCATATTATTCTTATTGTGCCCTTATATTATTATTTTTAGGTCAGCTTTGTTTATAGTGCGACCCCTTCGACTCCTATATATAGAAAGGAGGTTTTTTCATTTGAATCATCTAAGAATTGTTCATTTGTGTAATGTAAAGGAGGTCTCCCCCTCGAAGAGGCTTATTTCTAAGGCACTGATCTATCTTTTCTATCTTTTTGTGAGTTGGTTTCATAACGCCTAGAGCCCAGTCCTTGCCCTCAAGATCCAAATTCAAAACTTTGGATGTGTCTTTGGATATGGAAAGTATTCCCCTCCCAAACAAAATAAATTTCAACAAGAAGGTTGGGGATATGCTATACAACGAGCTAAATAAGGATGCCTTAACTATCAACAAGGAAGAAACACTACTGGAGAAAGTTGCACATAGGTTGAAGCAGGAGAAATCCAATTCTCGTGATCTCCACATTTAGAATGAAAACTTCAAGGAGCTGGTGGTGAAGCTTGGGGTGAATATTGAAGATAGGTCAGTTGTAGATACTCTACTCAACAATTCCCAAACAAAGATTCAATAGATAAGACAGAAGCTCAAGATGTCAGGTAATGAACATCTTCAGACCAAGGAGCTACCACAGGTAGAGGCAAAAAAATAAATTTTGGCCAATGAGATCATTGACATAAACAATGAGTTTGTAGCCCTCAAGAAAATTATAAATGAGTTGTAGTAGAAAATTAAATCTCACATCTCAATGGTCATCATCCCTATGGAGCCCCAAAATCCTACTAAGTAGATAACCAAGACCCTTACTGAACTCCAACTTTCAGACGGCGAGTTAAAAAATATACAAAGAGATCTAGAAACTGCCCAGAAGGAAAAACAAGTAGAGTTCAAGAAGATTAATGCTAAGACCCTTAGCAAGGACCTACAAGAATCCAAGCAACAAATCTTAGAGCTGAAGGGTAAGTTAAAAGGGAACATGTCATTTATATAAAACAAACATCTAGTATGGCATGATATTATTGAGGAGATGGAAAAGAATTGGGAGTTAATAGATATGATGCATGAACAAAAATTAGTAGTAAAAGATTTTGAATACTCCATCATGACAATTAAGGAGGATGGGATAAAGAACTCCCATATTTCCCAAAACAAATTCAAGTTTGTGAATGAGAGGCTTCTAAGTGAGTTGAGGCCTATTGATGTGGTGGATAGGGTGGGGGCCATCATGGAAATTACTAAGATGATCTGAAAGGAGGAAGACAGGGTGAGAGCTGAAGAATGCATGAGTTGTGGCAAGGAAGATGGATGGGTTGAATCAAGATTTTACAGCACTGATAAGGGCAGGGTTACCCAGCTCTTGGGAATTTGGTTAATTAAGCCCCTCAGATCAATACAAACAATGATTGGTAGAGGCCAAAAGAAGAGTAGTCTCCTCTCATGAGAATATTGCCACTCTAAAGGGGAAAACACTAGTCAATTATCTTAAGAAAGAGTCTCACCCACTTGGATTGATAAAAATGATATTTAGGGCAATGGACTAGTCAAACCTCACTAGTTTTAAGATCTCTCATCATTTATTGTTCCAGTCTCCTCTCTCAAACCCAGTACTATGGTAGAGGTGTCAGAAATTCATCGATCCACCTATGCACTAGATCATCAACCCATTGATGCAACCATCGCCTCCTTCCCATCAACATTGAAGATATTTTATATTGATTCAATCATGAAACTTTTAATTTTACTTTCATGTAACTGTTTTATTTAATTAGAGTTGTATTTTCTATTATAGACAATTGTGCTATGAGGCACACTGAATTTTGATATGATGTCTCTCTGAAGCCAAATCAATAAATAATATTTTTGTAATGGGTTTTCTTCTCGAAGCCCTATAAAGAATATGATAAGAGACTCTAAAAGGGTTTAGAACTTTGTGATATATTTTCCTTCCAATATAGAATCTTTGTGCATTCTCGATGTATTATTTATCTGTTGAAAATTAATAGAAGATTTTTGGCGATTCTGCCTTACCTGGGTTTATAGTATATGTTGTGGATGTGTATCTTCATATGTGTTTCATTTTATTCTCAGATTGTATCATAAGTATCGTTGGCTATTTTTCTCATGAATGTATGGATTTGTTGAATTCAAATATTGATGTATATCACTTGTATAGACATGAAAACAAAATCCTTAAAGAGCATACTATGTATCTTTGAACTCCATTTTTAATCTCTACTTTCACCACTTCGTTCTGATTTTTACTAAACAAGATTCTTATGGACAAGCCTTGTGTATTGAATCTCTTCCTACATTTGTTTCCTTTGTTCCATATACTATGATGATTAATAAAGCTACAAACCCATTTGATGAAGGTCGCTATATAGTTGTGTTAATGTTTTCACGAATCGATTTTGTTTTTGATGATCACATACTTCTTCTAGAGGAAGGTTCTGAATCATTGATTTTAATGAAATTTAAATGTTTAGTGTGTGTGACATCTCTTGCAAATATGAAAGCACTCATTTAGGATTTCCAAGGCACTGGTCCTCTTTCCAACCCAAGGATTGTCTTTAGGAGGCAGATTCCAGCCACAACATCTTCTGAAACCATTGCATGGGACGAATATAAAAAATTATTTTCCCTAGATAATGAATACTGTGGAAGTCCTTCAATAGGTGAGAAAGGGTAGTGCAGGGTTTTCTTTCACTCACCTTGGTGACTCCACATAAAAAAAAATTGACCTAATCCACTGGTGATCCGTCATCTAACTACAATGGCTTTCACAAGGCCTCATACCCGCTCTGATAAAATTCAATAGAAGACCCTCCAGTGTTTGACCCAGAAAGTATCATATCAAAGAGAGTCTAGAAAGAGAAAACATTGTTCACTCCAAGTACTGTGATCTTTATCCCAGAGATAGTGGCAAACAACACGCGGAAGTCCATAATAAACCTTTCTAAACTCGCTTCCAAAGCCCTCAAATACACAAAACACCATTGCCCATTGTTTGGCCCATTTTTCTTAGAAGGTAAAAACAAAAGGGACTCTCATATCCCTCCTTCATCTGACTCCCTTATTTTTCCAGAGTTGAAGAAACTAAAGAAATACTTGAAGATAGCCCAACACAAAGTGTTTACAACCTTCTAATTCGCCCTCAAATAGCTACAACTCAACTAACCCTTCAACACAAACCTATGATAAATATTTTACTACCTCCCCCATTAAAAAATATGGTTGTACATGGTTTTATTCTTAATAGGTATGCTCCACTTGATCTTCCACAACCTATGAATTTCGTGCCTCAGGATATCCTCAAAAACCTGCCAAGATTTACTGGGGACGATGAGATCTCTACTCAAAAACATATAGACAATTTTCTACCCTTTGCAAACAATCATAATGTGGAGCACTTAGATGTGATGTTGAGACCTTTTTTCCAATATTTAGATGGAGAGGCTAGGAAGTGGTTTAAGTCCTTACCCAATGCCTCCATTACTACATGGGAGGAAATGGAAAATGTGTTCAAGCTAAAATGGGGTGAGAATAAATTATGGATACATCCTCACATAATTTAATGCTATGAATAAGAAACATAATGAGGATGTTTTAGAATTCATCAAGAGGTGTAACAAATTTTATAACATGTTTCCTCCACAAATTAAACCACCATAAGTTGCTTCCAAGGTAGTTTTTGCTGGGGATTTTGAGTCCGAATTTGGTTTACTCTCAAGGAGATAAAATCCCACACCCTTGATCAAATTCATATTAATGCAATTGTGGTAGAAGCTAACTTCACCTACACTGGAAAATCAAGAGGAAAGCTTGATTATATTGATAGGAGGAGAGGGGAAGAGGAGGCTAGCACTTTAGGTCACATGAAGGAAACTCAAGGAAAGAATCTGGAAGAGATGAACAAGTTGATCGAGAGCTTGTCTAATAAACTTGTAAAATTGGAGATGGAAAATAAAAATTCACCTAGACAAACCCTCCCAACCCCAAATAGAAATTTCAATCTTCAATATAGGAGACCTTTGCTGCAACTCTTGCAGAGAGAGAGGAAGGAAAAACAAGATCACATTTAGCCTCCCTTATATTTGGAGGATAACCCAGAGGAGCAGATGGAAGAATATGTTGAAACTTAGGGTAACCACTTCACTTCTCTCTCAGAAGAGGAGTAAGAAGTTGAAGTAGTTGAGGAAGAGGAAGGGGAATCAAATTCTCCTCTATATAATGAATAGATTGATGACTATTGTAGACAATTTTTAGACTTCATCCAAGCTCAACTTCACAATAAATAGGACCTTAGGTCTTCCAGGAAGATATATAGAGGACAGGATGAAGGGGAAGGGTTTTCTGCCTCTAACCCTGCTACTAGAGAAAGAAAACAAGTCCCTAGATCAACCTCCCATTAACAATAAAGAGCCATATACCTCTCCCTCGCATAAGCTTGAAGTGTCTAAATAAGAAGAAACACTTCCATCATCCCAACTAGTGTGAAATAAAGTGAAATAACTTGTTGACATTGCCCATGCTGATAAGAGTCCTTCTATGTTTGGCCTACAAAAGGAACTAAAAAGGGTTAAAATTGGTGTCCCCTTGCTTGACCTATTGAGACAACCAAACTACAAATCACAAGTGTCTTAGTTTAATGACCCACCTACCATAGCTCCTATACCAAACAACCTAAATATGCATGAAGAAAGACGCATGGCAGTCTTTGGACCCTATGTTTAAGAGAAATATTCTTCTACAACCCCTTTTTATGTGACTTTTGTTATTCATGAGTTGTTGTTGCATAATTGCATGCTCGATTCAGGGGCCTCCAATAATTAGATTTATTTATTTTTTATTTTTTATTTTTTTTAGTAATGGAATATTTGGGGCTGCAAATAACACAACCAAACAAGGATCTTTACTCATTTGACTCCAAAAAGGTGAAATACTTAGGATTAATTAAATACTTGGTGGTGAAATTGGCACAGATCCCTACTAAGAGTGTGGTGATGGATGTCATGGTTGCAGACATTCTTGCAAGGTTTGGGATGCTCTTATCTAAGATCATGGGGTTCTATAATTGGAGGATCCATTAAATTGGATTTGAGTTATGCCACTATCCCTATTTTTTTTGGACAAGAGCTTAGGTTGTACAGAGAATCAAGGTTTGTGAAGGCTGTTACAAATTTGAATGTTCTAAAAATACAACCCTTTATGGGAAAGAGATGAACCTTTCCTTCCTATTATTAGAGGAGAATGATTTGATATTGGAAGAGACATTGGTCGAATCCTTTGTACAGGCATATCAAGCACCCATGGAATGTGATAAGATTTCGAAATTGTATTTTGTTGGAGCTTGCTCCAGGGAAGGAAATGGGGTAGGGGCATTTTTAATGTCTTTTCAAGGCAGCCTAATTCCTCTTTCATCCAAACTAGAATATGAAGCCACAAATAATGTTGTTGAATATGAAGCTTTGTTGTTGGGACTATAGGTAGCCATGAATTTAAACATTAGGTGCCTAAGTATCTTTGGAAACTTGAAACTTATCGAAATGAGGTATGGGATCTAATTGACAACTTTTTCTTGGATTTTAATATTCAATTTTTTCCCCGAGAGTGAAGTAGATGGCTGGATCTTTGGATCAAGCTATAAGTAACCTTAAGCCTCCCCAAAATCCACTACTGAGGTATGAAGTTGAATACTGGTACAAACCTTCAGTACCAGACAACATCAAACATTGGAAATTGTTTAAGGATTAAGAAAAAATAAAAATCTTCATGGAAGTGGGAGGAGAGTTTTCCAATTTCGTAATCGACCAAGAAGATGAGAAGTTGATAGAATAATTGTCAAAGAAGTGGGAGGAAACCATTGGTGGGCAAAAAATCCTATAGATGAAAGGAAACACCATCCCTAGGGGGTTGGTTCTGCTCGAGATACTTTTCAACTGAAATGATGTAGTAGCTAGTGATTCAAGAAATAATTTGATGAACAAGTAGGAGACCACAACATTGGCACAAACCAAGACCCAAGGGTAATAAAGCTGCAAAAAGAATCCCTGGTGAGTATAAGCAGAAATATCTTGACCTGTTTAATAATTACATCGATGTATTTTATTGGTCTTATGGGGACCTGAAAATTTTTTATACCACCATCATTGAACACAAGATACCTTTAAAAGGAGGGGTGAAGCTTTACAAACAAAATCTTAGGTAGATTAATCATTTGGTTCTTCCTTCCATTGAAAAATAGATTAGGAAGTTATTATAGGCTAAAATCATTATACCTCTGAGGTACTCAGATTGGGTAGCCAACTTGGTCCTAGTCAGAAAGAAGAATGGAGAAATAAGGTTTTGTATTGATTTCAAGAACCTCAACAAGTCTTCCTTCAAAGAAAGCTACCTACTATCCAAGATGGACCACATTTTACAGAAGGTGGTCGGGTTAACAAGAATGTATATGATGGATGGTTTCTACGAGTACAACCAAATTGTTGTACACCAACATGATCAGAAGAAAATCAACTTTAACACCCCCTAGGGAACATTCATGTATGCAATAATTCCCTTTGGTTTAATTAATGTTGGGGACAATTTTCATAGAGCCATGGACATATATTTTGTGGGAGAACATGATAAGTTTGTGGTTATATATTTAGAAGATATTACCATTTTATCACAGATATATGAAGAACACATTGAGCCCTAAGGCTTAGCTTTGAGAAATGTAGGAAGTATGGGTTGTCTTTGAACCCCAAAAATTATCAATTTTCTCTGAGCAAAGGAAATTTGTTTGGACACATAGTGGCCAAGGAGGGAGTAAAGATTGAACCTAAAAGAGTATAAAACATTCATAACATCTCATTACCTCGAAATAGGAAAGAGATCCAAGTGTTCTTGGGCAAGATAAATTTCTTGAGAAGGTCTGTGCCAAACTATGTCGAGATAGTTAAGGAGATCACTCATATGTTGAAAAAGAACAGGGAGGTAAAATGGAAAATAGAAGCATGAGAATCATTCCTTGCGATCAAAAAGGCCTTATCTAAAATTCTTGTGTTAGTCAATCCATAATATCTAACACCCTTTTTTATGTTTTATTTTTCCTCCCTTGACATAGTGGAAGTTGTTCTGTTGCAGAAAAATGAAGGACATGAACAACCTGTGGAATTGTTTAGCCAAATGCTGAGAGTTATTGAACTAAAATATGACATATTGGAAAAAAAATCTTATGCCCTAGTCAAATCCTTGAATGCTTTTCAAGTGTATGTATTGCAATCAAGAGCAATATCCTATGTTCCCATGACCTCAGTGAAATATATTTTGGTGCAAGGAGATAGTGAAGACAAGAGTGGGAGATGGATTGCCAAGATTCAGGAATATGACTTGGAAATCAAGCTCACTAAGTTGATAAAGGGACAAAGGCTGGCCAAGGTGATGTCTAAATCTAATTATAGAGCTTTAGGGATTAATCTATTATTAGAAGGGGAAAATAAAGACATGGGTGAAGAGGAGAAATGAGGGGTCGAGAACTCAACTTAGGAAATTCAAATGAAGTTTACCTCATCTCACTCGAACAAACAATTAGGTCACTACTTGATTTTCCTAAGATGCCCAGTGAATTTTGGCAAAGGTAAATATTGTACCCTGAGACTGCAGGCCGAGATATTTGTCATTTCAAGTGGCCAGTTGTATTGGAAGGATCTTGTGGGAGTTTTGATGTCGTGACTAGTTGAAGAGGAAGTGAACAATATAATGGATGAATTTCATGGGTTCATCTTTGGAGGGCACTAAAATTCAAAAAATATCATGCATAAGATCCTAAAGGAAAGTTTTTATTTGCCGAAGATGTTTAGTGAAGTCTATTCTTATTTCAGGGTTTGTGATAAGTGCCAAAGGTTCATTGAAAAACAAAATTTGGCCCTTTTCCCTTTAATCCATGTCTTTGTAGAGAAGACCTTTAAATAGTGGGTGTTGGAATCTATTGGATAGGTACACCCACCATCCAATGTTAAACACAAATGGATTCTCACTGCAGCCGACTATTTCACTAAGTGGGTGGAGGCAATCCTAGCTAGGATTTCAATTGATGGAGTTATCATAAAATTTATGGAAGAAAACATTCTATCTAGATTGGGGTGTCTAAGGAAGATAGTCATGGATAATGCCCAAGTGTCCAAATATACCAAGTATTTGAGCTTCGTCCAAATATACAATATCCTTATAGGCTAATCTATTACCTATTATCCACAAGGGAATGGCCTTGCTGAATCCTCCAACAAGACTCTTGTGAGAATCCTAAAAAAGACCATATCAAAGAATCAGAAAAATTGGAACTCACAATTGAATTTTGCCTTGTGGAAAAACATAGTCACAACTAAGAGGTCAACCTATAAGTCCCCATTTGAATTAGTATATCAGAAAGTTTCTTTTTTCCCATACAACTAGCAATGTTAGTGGCTAAATTACTGCAATAGGTTGAAGAAGAGCCCAATTCCTTAACTAGGAGAATCAATCAACTTGTGGAACTTCAAGAAACTAGGGAGAAGTGGCTCAAAACTTGATCAAATACCAAGAAACTATGAAAGGTATTTTTGGCAGAAGAGCCAAGGATATATTTCTATAGCTTGGAGACCTAGTGCTTAGGTGGGGTGTGAGAAGAGAAGATAAAGGGAATCGTGGAAAATTTTATCCCTTATGGTTTGAACCCTTTAAAATTGTAGAGACAAAGGGAAACAACACTTTGTTTCTGGAAAACTTGGAAGGTGAAGTGTCTGAGATGCTTGTGAATGGGCAGTTCCTCAAGCTTTACTTCCAACACTAAGAGGTTCATATTTCACCCATTATACATATTGGTGAGCTATTATAAAATATCAGTAATTCTTTCAGTTCTTCACGTATTTTGTTTTTGTTTTTATAAACATGAATGAAGTGACTTCATGCCCAATGGAGAGAAAACAATAATTTGAAGGTTCTTAATGTGTTACTGGGAATGCATTATCCCTAGTTGGAGTTGATTTTGTCACCTACTCTACATCTCCATGTAGTCATGCTAGGAAACCCCATTTTTGCAAAGATCAGGCGACAAGGTTCATAGGTGGGAAGAAGGTGATCCATAAACGACTAACAAAGAACCTTGACTGTATCAGGAAGAAACAAATCTTTCAATAATCCAAAACAACATCAAAAACACCCTAAACCAGTGGCCATGGCAGCCGACTTGGAATGACGAGGACCTTGGTCAGAGCGCGCTGACCGAGGCCCATGGAGACTGCGCAGGCTGCCGAAGTAGCCCTTGGGAGCCACAGATCACGAAAAGGAGATTTTCGATCGCTGGGAAAACAGGGCCGAAATGGGGGAGCCTTAAGCCCTTGGTCACATTGGGAGCCAGAGAATTGCGAGTGGAGAAACGAAAAGCGCTAAAGTGCAAAGACAGGACCCGTGCCCTATAAACTGGCAGTTTTGATCAGGGTGCCCTTAAATGGTAAGAGGTTTTGGATAGGAGTGGAGTGATCCCATACACCGATCGACGCGTGGCAATGGAGGAGAGAGAAAAATGTCGTTGATCGCATACTATCGGTCGAGCAAGTCAACCGCGCTCGACGTGCATATGATGTCGGATCTTAAGGTGCCCAGATCAGATGGCTAAGATTGCACTCGATAGGAAGAAATAGAATCGATAGGGAATTAAGTCGCGATTTAAAGGGATTTGGAATCCATTTTACCACGACGGTGGAGAAAGAACGTATCCACAACATAACCAGAGAAATGAATCGACAAGCAAGCTAGCACTATTCCAACGTGGACACGTGGCACTTCTTGAGCATTCATGCTAACGCTGAACAGGGAACTCCAAGCGCAGCTACAGAAAGAGAATTGACGCAGGCAAGAGAGGAACTGAACAGGCACAGGGATCGAATGGTTAAAGCGATGAACAAAGAGAGTCGAAAAAAGGAGGATTTTGAGAGGAGTCGAAGTGACCAAAAGAGACAGTGAACAGTGAACCCTGAGAGGAGGATTGAACAAAAAGAACAGTAAAGCCAAGCAGAGGAGACAGAGGGCCGAGCTGACCAAAAGCAGCGTCGAGCACTAGAGAGCTTGAAGATTCGAGCCTTTCCATAGAGGAATCTATCTGGACTGAGCATCACATAGGCTCTTTCCACTATAGACCAAGGGTCACAGAGCTGGTAGGAAGAAAAAGAGTCTGTGAAATCTGAGTGGCTTGGGGAATCCAAGAACCACCCTACCTAGCAAAATCTATTTCAGGAGAACTCACATTGAGTCCCTACATTGTAGTTTCTCTGCGATAAGACATAATAAAACAAGGCCATCACTGAAGCTGGACTGGAGACGTAGCCCTGGAGAATAGGGTGAACTCCTTATTAAAAACTGTTTTTGTCTTTGTGTTGCTTACTGTATTTCTCTACAATCTTCCCATTTAAATGTCTGTGTATTGGCAATCTGATCAATCCGTTGCTTGAATAGCACAGAACACACACCAACACATGAGTCTGTAATACCTTTTGTTTAATAAATCTTCAACTGAGGTCACTCATACGGTGATTATCAAATCAAGTGGTATCATAGCTCTAGGCTGTAAGGTTAGACAAGATTGTGTTGGTTTAGATGTGAATGCTCACTAGATCAAAGCTCAAATTAGGAGAAGGAGAGTTGGTGGAAACTAATCCTGAAATTGGGAGAGTCTATTCTCGGAAGACAATGTCAGAAGAAGGTTCTATAGGGCCAGACCCTCAAATCATAGAGAGTTTCCTAGCTATAAAGTCTATGGTAGAAGAAATGTATAGGGACTTTCGAAAGCATAAGGAAGAAGATTCATCAGGCTCTAAACAAGGTAAAGAAGAAGATGAATCTCATTCCCATGACCACTCAAGAGGGAAAGGGAAAGAAGAAAGCTTTCCTACACCTCTTAATAGCCTTGTGCATAATAAGAAAGCATCCTTGATTAAACTAGATGTGAAATTTGATTCGCCTATATATGATGGAGAGCTAAATGTTGAAAATTTGGACAATTGGATTAGACAAATTGATGTGTATTGCAGAGTAAAGAACATAGACTCGGACAAGAGTAAGATTTAGCTGGCAAGCCTACGCCTAGGAGGCACTGCCTTGGTTTGGTGGGAAGGCAAAACCCAGGCTGATATGAAGAAGCATGGTAAGACCATATCTATCTAAAGTGAATTTGTTGCTACCATCAAAAAGCAGTTCTATCCATTGGCCTACATGCAACAAGCCATGATGAGTTGGAAAACT